>OX375869.1:13464852-13577874 GCA_947359475.1 Heligmosomoides polygyrus bakeri | reverse complement strand
AAAGCAATGTCAATAGTAGTGTACCATCATTTTTAAGCAACTTATGACAGAAACCGTGCAATCCGGTGATATAAGCATTATTGGACAGCATGAAACAGAATTCTTGCTCTGAAGTGGTTTCTAAGCAAAAGTTCTGAATTAGCTTAGGCCTCCACCAATACGGGGTAGCCGGCACGCATGAATGGACAGCGAAAACAACGCCGCACATGGATACTTAGTACCAAAACAATACAATACTGGCCGTATCTTTTGGTTTTTGGAAGAAAATAGCGCAAATAACGTCTTTTGGCCGCTTTTGATTGCGCTGTTCAAACTGCGTACTTTAGAAATTAAATTCGATATTTGGCAGTGGGTGCGTGTAGCGCAGTCGGAAGAGGCACCATCTGTCGCCTACATCCGAGACCAGGTTCCTGGTTCGGATTTCCCGCTCAGGCCAACCAAGCCTTCCATCCCTCCGTAGTCGGTGATTTGGTACCAGACTTGTCTGGGAAGGATAAAGCGCTGACTTGTTCATCGGCTGGCCACCGCAAGTGATTGTAGGGCCAAATACGCATTCAAATCACCTCCACGACATCCCATAGAAGTAGAATGCGTGGCGCATCCGAAAAGGAATTGAGTAAAGCCGTCCTTTATCCCTATTTGGCATCACCGTCGACCAAAGGTCGCATTCTGAATGTGGGTTATCAAATCAAAATTTTAAACATCTACTGAGCGTTTTTCTCTTCATCGGATCTTTCGGTGGTTCGATGCTGATCTCAAACATCAGATTTATTCGTTAGAGCACGACTGACAAAAGGAAAAGAAAACTGTTCTGTTTGCGCTTTTTCCGCCCAAAAACCATAAGATACAGCCAATAATTTCTTATGGGGAAGACCTGGCTCTTCAAGTAGTTTTCATTTTGCAAATCTCAAAGGGGGATATCCGAGAAAAACTGCCATGCAAAACACTAATGCCACATGGAGATCGAACACAAAAAAGTCATCTCAGACGCTACTGTTTGTGTCACAATTCTATAAATTTAATCAGGAATGGTTTCTATTCCGTGGTCTGGAGCACAATTGAAAAGATGATTTTCTTCGGTTGCAACGAAGTCTCTCTAAGACGAATTTCGAATAGTAGCAGGACTTGTTTTAGAGCTATAGTGGAGCTGATCCTCATTTTTGCAAGAAGAGATGGTAGAGAATAATATAGGCTCCTAATTCAGGCGTAAAAGGAGCACCGTGAAAGGAGAAGTTACCGTTGGGGGACGGCGGTCTAGTCTGAGTGAAGGAGTGATACCGAATAAACAGTAGCTTACTTTAGCAGTCGAAATCATGGGCACCTCTGGAGCGTCGGCGTTCCTCCTCGCCCATGCCGTCGAGGGTCTCCAGGCGTAAGCTGGGGCCGGATTCATGAACGACTTACAACCATTTAACAGGGAAAATACAACCGAAATCCCTGATAGCG
The DNA here is from genome assembly GCA_947359475.1 of Heligmosomoides polygyrus bakeri. NCBI lineage: Eukaryota > Metazoa > Nematoda > Chromadorea > Rhabditida > Heligmosomidae > Heligmosomoides > Heligmosomoides polygyrus. The sequence continues at coordinate 13,576,428 of OX375869.1, read as the reverse complement.
CGGCTTATCCTGCGGTATGGTGAAATTTTTCGCTTGATAAGCCGCGCTATCAGGGATTTAGGCTGTATTTTCTCCGTTAATTTTCTGTAAATCGTTGATGAATCCGGCCCCTGGTGATGTAGGATCCATAAGTCGTTCCCATAGTAATAAGGTAAGGCCATCTTGTTTAAGTCCCCTGCTATAGTTGCGTATAGTATGTAATGTAAAGTTCGGACGATAAATTAATTTACGCCTTCATGTTTTGTTGGCATTTCCGCTACGGGATCACCTCTCATTCCTCACGCTAATAACATGAACCGCTAGGTCATTAGTTTCAATAAAATTCTGGTTGATCAGATAATAAACGTTAACGACCGCTAGCTACACGCATCCAATTTGACAACCTTCAGTGTCTCACTCTTCATACACCCCGCATGTTGTAAGCTCTCAACGATGTTTTGTTGCGATCAAAACTATAGCACCAGGCGGACTCGAACCCGTTCCTTCTCTTGACCTGGCTGGAGTGCTCCACGCCATTGTACCACCGGCGCCCTTAATCGAGTGCAACTATACACCTCATGGGACCATTCAGCACTCAGGCGTATATCGGGATGGAAGATCCTACGAGGTGCGGATGTTGCGTTCGATCAAACAGCGACTGTGGTGTAATGGCGTAGAGCACCCCTGCCCGGTCAGCAGAAGCTGCGGGTTCGAATCCCGCCTGGCGATAGAGTTCTGATCGCAACAACACAATGCTATGAGAGCTTACAAACCTACAATCTACCAGCCACTTGAAGAATGAAGAAAATGAATTGAACTCTATATGTCGATTTCACGGCTATTGCAGTTCTGCTACCTGGTGTCGGATTCATCAGCGAATTACATAACTTTGATAGAGAATTCACAGCGGGAAACTCAGATAACACGGCATATCGCTCACCATATCGCTTGATAAGCCGCGCTATCAGGAATTTTGGCTGTAATTTTCTCTGTTAAGTTACTGTAAGTCGTTGATGAATCCGGCCCCTGGCAGACAGCAATAACCTAGCGGTTCGGGTTATTGACGTGAAGAATGGGAGGTGATCTTGTAGCGGAAATGACAACAAGATGCAGACTTCGCAGGTTATTTTATCGAGATATCGTGAGAACTTTACACATGCATACATGGACATGCGAGATTCCTTAATCAAGATGGCTTTCCTTAATTACTGCAGGAACGGCTTATGGACCCTACATTTTTCGGAAGACGATCAGGACGTTTGAAATACGGCCACGCCCCTCGCCGGGGCGGGGAGGGGCACGCGATCTTTCTCTCATCCCCTTGCTCACCCATCCCCATTCCCCTAGGCTTCACCGAGAGGCTAACGGCTGTCTTAGGAAGTCTTTCAGACGCAAAACAAATTTCCCGGTCAGCAGGACAGGGGATGTATCTCCTGACGCCACGCCCCCTGCAGGAAGCGTGTGAACATCGTGACGCGCTGCCTACACCTCCAGCTTACGCATGGAGACACCCGATGGCCTGGGCTTGGGAGAACGCCGAAGCGCCAGCGTTAGGATAATCGCCTCTCAAAGCACCGCCTGTAGCAAATATACGCGCCTTGGGTTACCCAGTGTCCGAGATCGGAGGCGATGCGGTGGAAAAGTGCCAGTGTTTGGTTGTGGGAAGGAAGTGCGACTACTTGCGTGTCTACAGAGCTTTCCCTTGAGAAACATCGTCCCACTTATCCCCATTTCGTTCAAACCATCCCAGAAAACGGAGCCTTCGACGCAGGAAAGCCATTACATCCCCGCAAGACAAAACAACCTTACTTGCTAAAGTGATCAAGCCACAACCATGTCTCAGGAAAACTACGTCGAATCGTCGGCTGTGGTGGTGGCGCGACTGCCCCACCGGCGGCGAATGCAGCTGGAGCAGGAGCCATGACCGGCGTGAAAAACACCCGCGCTGCAATATTGGTTTCTTGTAGGAGGACTGACGACGACGTGTGTGGATTCGACGCTGACGACGTGGACAACATAACACATAACGCTGCGTGCTTCGTGTCTTCGTGCCATACTCTTTCCCTCTCTCTTAACGACGTCTGACAGTTGGCACAATCGGTGGCCTCTTCAGAAACATGCTCCACTGCGACCAGCCAGCGTTATGCCCGGTACTGAAGATGTGCAGCGCCCAGTGCGGTGGTGACGTTATATCGTCGTGGTGAAGGACAACCGAAACCAAGAGTTATGCGGAACTTCGCCTTCGCCTTCAACCACAACAAACCGACAACTTTCGAGAATCACAAGTAGCAGCAACAGAGAACATGAAACTCTTTGACGATTAAAGTTGTGGCTAGATGTAGTGCTTCAACTTCATAAACCATACTTCAACTTCATAAACAGTTGTGAACACTTTTTGGTCCTATTTCCTACATGGAAATGAGGAAAAGTATTGATTCGGCGCCTGGTTTGGTTCGTTCTTCGTCGTCTTGAAAAAATTGGGTGTTTGGGTGTTTCAAAAGTATGTATCCACTTACGAAAAACAAATTTTTAATTAAATTGGAAAGTCGGTCGGAGCACTATTGCCTCTTATAACATCATAATTGTGAAAAGCAAATGGTTTATTAGATTGAAAAGTTAGTCGGGCCACCGTTACTAAAGAAAATTTTGGGCACTATTGTACCTTCGGGATTCCAGAGGACGAGGTGAGGTCGAATTTTTTTTTAGCCCAAACTTCGCCCCGTGTGGTCACTTGGGATGCTGATCACGAATCTGACATCAGTTTTTGAAATGTCGTCCGATTACGGTAGGTTGCGGTAGGTGCGGGGAACTAAGGATGTCGAGGTCATAGTCACCAATTTCGCCCAAACCTCGCCTAGGAGGATTATTTGGGGTGCTGATCACAATCTGACATCAGTTTTTCGTTTTACGCTGGAGTACGGTAAGTTACGAAAGGTACGGGTGACTAAGGTAATGGTCACCGATTTCGCCTAAACTTCAGCGTAAAACGAAAAACGGATGTCAGATCCGTTATCAGCACCCCAAATAACCCCCCTAGGCGAAGTTTGGGCGAAAAATTTTTTTGACCTCCCCTTGACCTTTGAGTCCCGAAGATACATACAATAATGCCAAAATTTATTTCATATGAATCCGCTTCTACCACTTTCCTTGGAGAGTTTATTTTCATGCAAAAAATAGTCTTCAGACGTATTTCTCAGACGTCACTTATTTTTGCAGACTCCGAAGAAAAAGAACACTCCGTAACGTTTCGCTGAAAAATCTAGTTCAAAGGCCTATGTCATACCTTCGCTCACCCCGAGCGAAGGGGACGAACAGAGCGATGAGCGAAGTCTCTTCGCTAGCTTGAAGCTAGCGAATAGGCGCGCAGTTAATAGCGTTGTGTGCAGCTGCGTCGTAGCATCGCTACCGATGCTGGCTGACGCTCTGCTCAGCTCAGCGCATAGGTAGCGATGCCGTATCGCTCGAAAGTATGACACCCCGCTAGCGAGGGTTCGCTAGCGGTGGATCGGACAACTGCTACAGGCGTCTGCCGCTCCACAACGTCTGATACCGTCCCTTCCCCAATTGTGTTAGTTGTCCATCGCCTTCGCTAGCGAAGAGCGATGGTATGACATAGGCCAAAGATAAAAATTTCAAAATACAACTATTTAGGAAGTGAAGTGCTAAGAACCCGAAACTCTGTATAGATTATAAGTAAATTTTATATAGTAAGAAATTACAAAAAAATCCTCATCTCTCAGGTTGCGGGTAGCAATTAGAGAGAGGAGCCACCACAAAGAGGCAAAATGCTCATGTTGATGCGTCCGACTACTCTGGGTCAGAAATTATCAGTGGGGCGTTATCGATACTTCGCCGCGTTGTTTCCCTGACTATCCAGGGCCAGACTCATCAGCGATACCGCTGGTATCACCTTACCACGGATTCAACATACCGGCCTACGTAGTATGTGATACAGAGAGATGCAGAGATGAAGAGATGCAGACACGATAACCGCTCCATCGTTACCGGCCGGTAAGCAGTTGATGAATCTGGTCCCAGCCGGATAACTTACAACCGTTTTCACTGCATATCACGCTGAGAATCGCGGAACGTAGTGGTTTGACCGTTAGTTCCATCGCTCCCGACCGGTAAGCCATTGATGAATTCGGGCCTAGAATCACAGGGCCACCGACAAGTCCGATAGTTAGTCTTCGACGCCTTTTCAGATGGTCGTCTCGACGTTATCCATGCTTTTCTGTGGAATGGTCTCGTCTCCTACTTCTCGCTATTTCTCACCTTTCTTGCCTTTTCCTTAGCTAAGGATACTCGCTAAGGACTACGACTTTGCTGCTCTGTAACTAAGCCCAATTCGTCAAGTTTCTTGTGTGATTTTCAGGTAGTCTTCTTATGGTTAGAATGAGTGATATTTATTTTATTTTTTATTTTTCAACTATTTTTATCTAATCTTTGGAGATCCTTATGATAATAATGCAATTTTCCCTTAGACTGTGCAAATGTAAGGAGAATCCGCTGTCGTAATTCTGCGCGATTGCCATGCATTAGAATAATGAAGACTCGACAAAAAACCTTTGCTTCCAGCAATAATTGTGTGCCTTCCTTGGCCTAAATAAGGCCTAAGGTATATCCCTGCGAGAGTGTCCGCGGACGGGCACGAATCGTGCCAGGACCCTACGCCTGGCCATTCCTCTCCCAACATTTCCGTCCGCGGCGAAGTAAGAACATCTGAGAAGTTAAATGGGAACCTTAGCCTGAAGGACATGGCAAAGCTACTACAACCAGACCTACTCGCGCAGAACTGTTCTCACTACAAAGAAATAAACCGATGTAACGAACTCGACATCGACGCTGCTCCAGACCCACGTCTCCGGAAAAATGGATCGTACAGTGACTGTGTCGACTTGTCGAGTGATCTCGGCGAGATGATCAATGGCGACGGACGACTTCGACATTTGGGCCATTTGGAGAAACACTGTGAAGGTTCAGTTGACACATCGGCTTAAACTCTGAAGGTGGCGGAAACGCAGCAGTGGACGGCGTGTGATAGAGGAAGAAGAGAGGAACGTGGTGGTTGAAGCGCAGGGTGGCGAAGGACGTGGCACATGGTGGTGGACGGAGTAGCCAGTGGAGAGCATCTTAGCCGAGCGCATAGAGCGAAGGGAATGGTAGGCTGATCGCATGTCCGTTTATACTGTGGTGGTGACGCGGAATCGGCAGCGAGCGAAAGCGTCCGACGAAGCCTTACGGAAGACTACCATGCAGTGAAGTCCTTCTCAGAATAAGGAATTGCTGTCAAGAGTGAAATTCTACTCTTTCTAACGGCTCAGACAGTTCGCTTAAAAGTCTCGACGTAACCATGGCGGGAGTCTTATATAGTGTCTTACAAAAGGTTTAAAGGATAACAACTTGACGGAAAGGAACGTCTGATGTGAGTGTAGGTGAGCGACCAAACTGAAGATGTGTTAGGTGCACAAGCCAGGCAAAGCAGCATGATAACACAATGTATTGAACACAGAGCGGTTCTGACGTTAGAGACATTGTGAATGTTAGGTAGCATCGAGTGTTAGTCAGAAACTATCAAATCACATGCAAACAAACGTTGAACGCTGAGTTTACCCTAGGAGTTATACAATAAGCCACCATAGACGAAACCGGTAAAGGAAGTCTCATCCGGAAAACGCCGCCATGTTGTTTTGTTGATCAACTGCCAAATACTGTAAACGGGATGCTGTAGGGATATCCAATCAAATGGGTCCTTTAAGTCGCGAAAAAGAACACCGCATTCGCCTCATCGGTATGTCTTTTGAAAAATCCTCGAAAACTTCAGAGAGATCATACATATCTTATTGACGAGCCCTAGGGTTTTGCATCCTTAAGCAATTCCTAATCACCCTAAAAATCAGTGGGTTTCTTCTCAAAGTGGACACGGCCTTGAGACATCAAGGTGGTGCCACACACATTTCGGATAAGCTCAGCGTTCAACAGTTGCCGTCTGACCCATCGGAATTCTCGCCAGAGAATTCGGAAGGATCAGGTGATGATACCGTAATAGCAACGCACTTGGTGGATCTGGTTGTCGGTATAAGTACGCGTCCGTCAAGACGATCAATCCTGCGTTCTGAAGGAGAAAAAATATAAAGACTGCAAACGTAAATGGATCAATCCATGCCAGTCGATATCGTTCCTAGGCCTCATCCCTCCCCATGACGTATACTATCTATTGCGATCAATATTCTTCACGGTCTAGCGGTGTCTATGGTCGTATAGTCGCTCCAATGGAGCTGTACACTCGTGATTCTGGAGCGACATTTAGCTCCGCCCCCTTTCGTGCAGCTATAAATACCCTCATTCTAGTGCTGTTATTTTTCGTTCTTTTTTCGTCTGCCCGGGTAATTCCGACAGTCGTATTCGGACTTCCGACTCCGTTCTACTGAAGCAACAAATCTGTGACTACTCCAACTCCACAAAAGGTAGAAGGAGTGGGGGACCGCGCACAATTCCTTAGCACCTCCGACTGTGGGAAACAACCGCCATATAAAGGAAGCAACCTTTACAATACACAAAACATGGAACTGATCTACGTAGGTGAGAAAACCGTGGCAATGACACGTCTCCACCTTTAAAGAAGTGGCCGTGTTAGGGTAAGAGATCAATTAAATGGTTAAACCCGCTTCATCTATTCTGAAAACCACTCAGAAAAACAATCTCGAAGCTAGCCAATCATAAAACAAATCTAGCCTCATTCGCCAATTACCTCAATGAACTTGAACCGCAACAAACACTGGTGGTTTTTTTCGGAACCAGGGGAAAGAATACAAAATCACAATATGCTTAAATCAGGACTCATAAGCAAAATGTAACTGACCTCAAAAATGCTAGCGGCATCCTTTCCTCCAACTCCCCACCAGGGATTCCAGATTGATCGCTAAAATAATCATGTGTAGGAATTTATTTATACAATTTTCCAAAAAAAAAACAAATTGGGACTTTTCTAATCAAACCGGACGCTCTTCTAAGCAAGCTTGTTTTATACATACAGTTCGCGCCGCACCAGCAATGATTACCCAAACAAAACGTAAGCAGACCCTACCTTCATCAACAAAAACACATTCGTACCTGTTGAGCACGCCTTCTGTCCTTCTCCCCACTTTCTCTTATTCATATGATGGGTTAATATTATTTTTCTAATTGTTGTAATAGATAGGAATTGGTTCTACAAAAAAAATCAACGCTATGGAAGGCATTTAAAGTCATCCTTTGGGAGCCGAACTTCTTCAAATACAAGTCAGCTCACCTTTCTTCTCCTTTTCTCGATCGCTCCCTCCCATGGGCGGAATCCACCGCCTCCTTGATATCCAGTTGTGTCGTATTCTTCGATGTCAGACTCGACCTACACGAAGAAATATTAGATAAGGCTCAAAATGTAGTAATAGATAGAGAGTTATACAGTATTCTGTGACGGATTCGTTTGGTACAGTTCTGCAATCTGATTTTCTTTCACCTCGACCTCCATTCGACTTTTTCAAATCGACTTTCTGACCTATGGAGCTCTTGAGGAATTTAACCTTTCGCTTGGTAAGCACGAAGACTTGAGGGAACTCTTTGTTCAAACATGTATAGCGTGTCTCTCAAGGTAAAATTGTGAAGTATTCTTCTGTGTCATACGCTGTGCAGATGAAGTTTTATTCGGCTGATGCTTTGATTTACATATGTTGCTGTAGGTCAAGAAAGTTTGCGTTGCTGAATTGATTTGTTTCTAAATTTTATTTATCTATTTAAGGCATAGTCCCTGGTCTATGCCTTAAATAAATACATAAAATCTTCTTGTAACGTCAATATTCTCACGTTTCGTAAGCTTTTACCGGAACACGTCACGAATACCCACCGCAGGGGTGCGGGAACGCGCCGTTGTTCCTATCGTAATCGCGGCAGCCTATCATGTACCTTCCCTGTGCGGCTGAGACGGTGCTGCCGCGCTCACGGTAGCAGCACCGGCAGTCTCGCACTCTCTGCGGTTCGCCTTCGAGACATCCACCCTCTTAGGCGTCGACCCCGCGAGGGTCCCCCTTCATCAAGCATTTACGAATCTCCTGCCCGACGCCTGACGTCTATAAAAGGTGCATTCTTCGTAATGGTAGTGTCATTTGCGCTCTCCCTTAGACATTAGCGTCGTATCTTCAATAAAGCTCTCAGACGCATGACCGATCCATCACTGGACACCGACCGAAGCCCCGATAAGCTGTGAGGTCAGGCGCAGCCAGCCCGCGTCCTAAGATCAAGCAACGCAAGAAATATTCAAGCAAGAAAAAGCATGAGGCCCGCTCAGACCACTACACCTTTGTCCTTGCCGAATTTCGACTATTCGAAAAAGTCCGATCGAATTATTCGCTTATTCGAATACTCGAAAGAGGCCAATATTCGAATATTCGTTTATTCGGATATCAAAAGTGGACAATATTCGAATTACTCGTTTATTCGAATATTCGAAGGCTTTGAACATCGAACATTCGAGTAATCGTAGATTCTGTGTTAATCTTTGAACACGCGTTGTTTAAAGTGCGGCGAATTGTATGTACGTAATCTAAGTCGACGTGAAGCGGTGACTCGACGTATTCATGGGCCGTCATTTGTTGCCTTTAATTTACAGGGTGGCCCATAAGTGCTGCAACAAAAACATAGGCGTATAAAAAGGCTAAGAATGCACCAAATTTGAACCACTTTTAAACCTTGTTTGCCCATGGTTTTTAGATTATGGTGGAGCGGTATTATTCATAAGGGACCACTCCTGGATCGACAAGTGCCTTCAGATCGTGTGGGTTGCTTTGCAGCTCACGTCGCAGCCCGTCTTACGGAGTTTTACTTCTTATTCGTTCCAAAGAAGATATTGAACAATAGTTTTACCATGCTTTATAGAGCAGGACATTTTCTTAAAGACGGTTATTAAACAAAGACCGAAAGGCTAAAGATTCGGAAATTTCACAGCTAGTCTTTCGCAGGTGCAATATTTTGCAAATGGACTCAGAACCGCTACCACGTCCTTTTCTTTTGCTGTTACAGGAATCGCTGTACCAGAATGTGCATTTTGCCTTTAAACAACGCGATTGATTCTCTAATATATGGTGATAGGTTTTCGTTCCTATCAAACGAATATTTTTATTGATTTTCACTATTTTTACACAAAAACCTAGGGTGTGAGGGGAGACATTTTGGAAGATCGTGTATGACAAAAACCTGCCATGCGTGGTCATTGTGTTTATATCATCAGGTTCCCGCAAAGGTAGCATTAAACGCACTATTATTTTGACCTTTCTGGGATCGCTCAACTTTGAGAAATTTTTCATCAAATGAGGCAGAGGCTGAATACCCATTTCGAACGACGCCCTCCAACTGCGCTTACAAGTTTTTCCCTCTACTCTCTTCTCCTCATAGCTGAGTCTTCGTCTCACTTGCGGACTTGTAGAGCTTTCCTTGTAGTTTTCTAGAAACCGCATACTGCTTAGTAATAGATTACGCACACAGTTGAATGCTGCATTTGTTCCAGCTGGTTGCTGCATCGTGTATGATCAGAAAATTAATAGCGTTCTTCTACTGTAGTTCAGATCCGTTCATCCAATGTTCACTCTTGAGAAGCCTTTACACTGCCCTACACAATACCATCATACTGCATGTTCAACAACCAATCTTCCGAAATTTAGTCACATCGGAACGGAAGCGCCCCACCACGGGCCAGAGAAGAATATCCGGTAGTTTTACGTGAGAGCGCATTACTTTGTAATAAGAGCAGCTACAACCATGACAATTTCCAGAAGTATAGCACTAAGTATATCCTGCATAACTGTTGGTATGCGGTTTTTTTTGCGATTGGAAAAAGACAACCAATAAGGTCTCCTAATTTTGTTGCAGGACTTATGGGCCACCCTGTAGACCGCCCTCTCGAACACAGTAGTACAGTGGGTAATAAAAATAAGTAAATGTTAATCCTTGATTGACCACAATGGGTAACAGTGCTCTTAAACGTTGTTTATTCGAATAATCGACTATTCGAAATTCGACCTTTTGTTATTCGGCTATGTAGAATTCGACGTTTTGAACACTCGAATGACATTCGATTATTCGAAATTCGACCTTTTGAAAATCCGAACATATTAAGTCATTCGAAAATTCGATATCTTTGAAATCGAATATTATTTGATCATTCCCAACGCGAATTTTTTTCTCAAGGACAAATGTATACAGCCCATACTTTATCCAACGATAAGAAGTGGTCGATTGCATAGCTACGACATCTACCCATGGTCAGGAAAGTTTTAGCAAGTATAAGATATTCAACAAACTATCAATCCAATCGGTTCAGAACCTACCAGTTGTGGAGTGATGTCGTTGCCGGACTTTTGCAGAAGTACTGACTGATCGAGAACTAGCATGCCAACGTAGGACTCTGGATCGGCTGTAACCTTGAACGACACCGACTCTCCCGGCTCCACGGACGTCCTGTCGATGGAAAGTGTGACCTGAATACAGATGAGAATAAGGGATAAGATTATAGGAGTCTCTGTCTCAATCGCCCTGTGGGATGCGCCTAATATTCTACTTGCATTGGGTGATCGTTAATGTGAGCTGTAAAAGAAGGTGTGAACGTGCAAGCCAACCTAACCAGGCCGCATCCCAAATGGTGGTCACTAATAAAAATGAACATCAGATTGTGAACCGAAATTTCGGCGAATCCTCGTTGTCGACTCACATTGTTTCTGAAGAGCCCGTCGACTTTGAAGTCAGTAGCGTCCACCAGAATCTCCTGGTTACCTGACCGAATAGCGTAGACGATAAGCCTTGACTTTGGCGCCATCTAAAAAATTGAAGCATGACAGAATTCGACAAGTTAAGTCCGTTGATGTCCACTTACGTCGTTCGTGGCTGTGAAGGAAATCGTGGTATGATCAGAGTTCACTGGAATTTCCTTCGATAGCACGACAGCTCCACGGGACATCACCTTAAACCAGAATTTCTCCTTCTGATAACTTTGTTCTAAGGGACTGCGTAGGTCACATACCTGATACGTAAGGACTGGAATCTGTTCGGTGGCCTTTACCGAAAAGGAGAGCGTTTTGCCGACGTCCACAGCACCTTCGTTGTCGGCAATCAGCTGAAGGAACGAGTTCGATGGCGATTTGCCGGCTTCCACGTAGAGACTGCTGTAGATGACAGCGTTGGTGAAGTTGTCCTTGCCACTTCGGTCGTAGTGAGCCTAAAAGTTGGGAATGATTTAGGTTACGGTAAGGCAGCAGCATGAGCAAGATGGGGTAGGTAAACGGCAGCAATAGCCACTCTCTCGTGGAATGCGCCATGCTTTTTACATCTGCACGACATCACGGGAAGCACTAAGTAGCCGACTAACCGGCTGCTAAATGAGCCAGCCTTTTAGTCTTATCGTCTAGCTCTGAACTCTTTGAACTCTGTCGTGTAAGAAGGAGGGCAAAGTCGCTGCCTCCCGTCAAGCAGATACGCAAGTTATAGCGTTCTAAAAAAGCGATACTGGTCGTCAAGATGGCCTAAATGGGAAGAGGAATGAACCGCTCTGATTGCGATTGGCAGGCGGGTTCTTGACCCCTCATGTAGGCCACATTAACGACTTGTATCTGAAAAACTAAGGAGAACAAAGAATTACCTCAATTCTAGCGCTGGTGCAGTTCAGAGGAGGCTGTAGAGCAAGCACTGTCGTTCCATGCGCGTCGAGATCCACAATCTTCACCTCCTTGTCTTCATGCTGGGTAGGTGAATCGGGGTTGAATGGGTAGTTGTAGAACGTCGTCACCTGAGGAAAAATGCCTTCAGATTTCTATACAATAAGTTGTCCTTTGGTAAAAAAGAGTCGTCAGCTGAGCTAGGTCCCATGTATTCTCTTTACAGAGCCTTACAAATAATGCCGTCAATATAATAATAAAACGAGATGTCTTGGAAGTGAATTGAATGCATATTTGGCCATATGACTTGCGGTGGTCAGCCGTTGAGCAAGTCAGCCCTTTATCCCTCCCAGACAAGTTAGGTACCAGTGCGCCGACCACCGAGGGATGGAAGGCCTAGTTGGCCTGGGCGGAAAATCCGAACCAGGAACCTGTTATCGGGTGCATGTGACAGCCGGCACCTTCTCCGACTGCGCCACACGCGCCCAAATAATATAAATAATGTTCCTTTATTTCCGAGCTTGAGAATTGAAAAGATGGTGTTTTCATAATAACCGAAGGTTTAGCGTTAGACCACCTGACATCACAATGTCTTGTAAACTGACGGCAGTGTTCCACTTTATCGACGTTAAGCCGAAGTAGCTCTAGAAACCGAAGCCGAAGCTACGGTTCCTAGAGCTACTTTGATAACTTCTGAAGACGGCGAAAAGGCTTAAAGCTCAGGTCATCCTAATAAAGCATATGGACTGTTACCGTGCTTCAGAGGAAGGTTTGTACACTTCGGTTAGACCACTGAGAATGTGGAGAATACACATGAAAGATTTAGACAGCACTGAAGGTTACATCCTCCCTCTGGCTGAAAGCTGCGCTACCACTACCACTACCCTTTTCCGCTCCTACGAGACACCTTCATTAGCTATCAGGTGATGAAGAAGTCGCTTTCTGGGCCCGCGTTGGCCTACATAGTGTAGGAGGGAGATGTCGCGTGCAACCGATTCCAGGTTCTAGGTTCGGATTTCCCTCTCAAGCCAACTAAGCCTTCCGTTCTCCGGAGTCGGCCAACTGTACCAGGCTTGTCTGGGAAGGATGAAGCACAAACTTGTTCATCGGCTGGCCAACGAAAGTCATTGTATTGTCTAAATAAGCATCCAGATTGCCTCAACGTTATCCCATAGAAGTAGAATGCGTGGCTCATCCCGCAAGGGGATTGAGTAACGCCGCCTTATTCTTTATTCTTTATTATTATTGACTTACAGAAAGTAATGATAACCGCACCTGCACTCGTCGTGGGACGCTGGCCTTCACAGGTGTGTCGTCCATTTGTTTCAGTGCAACGACAACGTTGTAGGTAAGACCGGGCTTGAAAGTGTCGCCTTGCTTCTCCACGTCTAACTTCACATCATAGCGATAGGTGGATATCTGAATGAGTCATTATTTGTTAATTTGGTGTGATACTTAATTTTGCTTATGGAATATCTGAACCAAATGGAAAGAAAACAGGAGAAACCAAATAAGAAAACGTTTCAGAGCTACCTATGTGATACCGCTAACCACTGAACATGGGATTGGTTGAAAATTTGAAAATTCGTTTGTATACAAAGAAAATGTTTAGAGCTAAGTTACGAAGGAACATTGTTTTGTAGCACAAAGAATTACAATTGATCCAGTAACTTTCTTTGGTGGGCCACCAACAAGGGCAAGGAATGGGAGGCTCAGGCTTTATATCCTGTTGTAAATCTCTCAGATTATGTCCAATCACTTTTCAATTTTCTGAAATTCAAACGTTCTTCCAATGCCTTATTTAGTGGTTTTATTAATTAAAACTAAAATCTCACGAGAGTTCAATAACTTGCTTTTCGAAAACGAGGATATCTAGAGCTGTCTTTTCAAGCTATTCAAAATTTAGTTGCTAGCAAAGTGTATTCTTCACTTTGATCGGTACTATTCAGATCCGACACCCACTCAAAAAGTTGAGAATAATGGGGTTCTTGAAAGCCGCGCTTCTTGAGATGATTCCTTCGTTCTTGAGAGATCAGCTTCAGGAAGAAGCATTTTCGGATGATTCAAATAACTGATTTATCCTAGGATTTCACACGAGTAACCGAATCGGATAGAACACTAGATTTCTGATCAAAATCAGTTATCTGAACGTCCTAAAAAATCCTATCTAGCAAAAATCGCCCCTATTTAAATCGCCCTAAGATCCGAGCATTTCAAAAATCTCCTTAGCCACTATCGTTTTAACCAGCGTTTGAAAAAAGGCGGATCCGAATTATCTGAATCGGAGCCGGATCTAATCTCTAAAAGATACTATGCTGCTTCTAGTTTTCTTTGAATGAATTCTATAGCTTCGTTTACTCTTTAAAAGTAGCTTCACATGGTTTTTATATGTGCAAGTAACTTTGTTTGTTTTAAGCTCTCGTCTTTCATCCTCTTTTTCGGTTTTCACGTATGCCTCTCTGCTCGTCAATAAATAGATAAATAAATAAATAAATATTCTATCTGAAATGCCAGTAATTAATAGCTAGAACTCCCCATCTGTGTATTCGGTCTGCTCTTCATGCAACCTCCCTTCACATTAGAATGGATCCCATTTTTGACTTTCTCGGAAACTTCCAATTCAACTCCAAAACGACCACTGGATTACAGTCACTAGACTGGTTCCGAAATCGTAAAGTTTGATTCGTAAAAGCGTCTAGATTTAATGGAGAAGAGCGGCAAAACGTCCACATTTTCTATACATGTCAGCTGAGCCAGTATACCAAATAAAGAGTTAAAAAGGAATACTTTATTTATTTATTTATTTATGCGTCGAAGAAGACGCACTCTACCATTTGAATAGAAGAACACCGCAACACAACATGCGTTTATAAAATGAAATGAAAAAAGACAACCCAGCAGCAATATTATTTTAACAAACAAGAACGGCATTTTTTGGCTAATCAACTGAATAACCAACATCACATTCCAGTGGGTTGAACATGTAAGTTTAAGCAAGTAGGTGCTTGCAAAATGTGTGGTACATGGTTTGGGCCTCTCATTTGATAAAAAGCACCAAAAAACTTCGGAAACCGTCACTGGAACAATTCAAAGTATTCCAGTAAACAAGAGAAATCACAGCCTTCTCGAAGTCTAATCCTTAATCACCTCCATTGTTATTAAGTTACACAGCCTGATTGACCTAAAGTTTCACTATTTTTGGAAAATTGAACTGATTCCGTTACCGTGTCATTTTCAATTCAAAGGAAAATTCGGCTAAAAATTTAGATCATAATCACTTGACTCACATGCTGGGTGCCGTTCCTTTGAATGTCAGTCAGATCTTCGGTAACTGTGGCGATAATTCGAATGCTTCCACCACCGTAATCCTGAAGTGAAATGGACGATCACAGGCTATTGGAAGCTCTCAATGCACGCTCGAGAATGCAACGAAGAAATAATAGAAGAAATATTTTTTTAAAAATTGAATAGAGAAATAATAGTTCACTCTTCAAACGGCATTAAGAGACAGTAAACACTCTTGAAGATAGAAAGGGATAGAAAGATATGAAGAAAAAATTTCTTCATACAGAAAAGAACGAAATCGTATCCTACATAGCATTAAAAGGTAAATGCGAGTTGCTTCATAACAGCGAAGCATTTGAGCGAACATAAATAGTAGCGTACAATTTTTTTTAAAAATAAGATCGATATTGATATCTTCCAACAAAAAAAAAACGACTGAAAGCCAAACTGCCTACCTGTACCAGCTTGTGCTTCTTCATCTCCTCATTTGTGAAGACAACAGTCGCTTCGCCCATGTTGTTCAGTTTCACAGTGCGTTCAATCTGAGACTCTTCTTCGACCTGAAAACACTACCATCATCAGAATACGAGGTCTCCAAAAAGAATTTGTTAAAAATTAGGCCACATTTGAAGAACGGAAGACGAACCAAACCCTTGAATCTTGCCCCACGCTCTCTGCACCTACGAAACTTCGACCTTCATTCACTCTTCGGTCTATGTGGTGAATTGGCGGCCTTTTTGTAGCTCCTTTCAAGGCTGAATCGAGCCACTAATAGAAGAAATGGTCAAGTACTGGTGCGTATCCGAACCCTGGTCGAGAAAGTGATAGCCGTTTCTTTCCCTACTGGTCCATAGGCAGCCTACCTCAAAAGGGGGGAGGGTGCATATTTCAGCAGTTTGATAGTCTCCCTCCTATCTCAAGTACGGTGCGAAGTCCTGACGCTTTTGTTCCGATGTAGGCCACATTAACGACTAGATCCGATGAGAATGACAGGTGGAAACTTCCCTATGTCTTCACATTCTTCAATAGTATGTACTAGCCCAGAAGCGATCCGCACACGGTTAACTACCCATTCAATCACGTCTGTGCTTTTATGGTGAGAGAGTATGATGCATGCCGTAATCCCAAATAAACCTGGTACTTGTCATTTAGGCGCGCAGCAAAGATGCGATAACGGCCAGAACATGGATCGCAGCACTAAGGGAATCGCACCGCGGGATCGGTGCCGTAATTGGTTGCCGCATTACGCTAGCGGAGACGCGTTCCCATACCCCGTCGCACGTTCCCTCACCCCTGCAGTGCACCTAACCGACATGCACCGAAACCTAATAATAGCTTACAAGGTTTTCGCTACTGGTCGCTAATGTAGTCTACATGGGAAGCGAGGGAGTGGTGCCAGTCCAGTGCAGTCGGTGCTCTGATTGGCGCATTTTCGAATGGTGATCGGAATGGTTGAGATTGGGTGGCACATCCTCGTCTCGCCATGTAGGTCACATCAACGACTAGTACTACAACAGTTGTCACTAAATTCTGACCTGTGATGTGGTGCCATCGTCATTGACAATGATCGGTCTCGGTATTGGATGCCACCGGTGCCACGGCAGTTCGAGGGTGACTTTGGCCTTACCGGCAACTCCTTTTCCATAAGTATACCTGTAATCGTTAGAATTTAAGAAATACTGTTCCGGAGAAAACCTAGAGCTGTTGAGAAAGCAGAAATTCCAACTTACTTGGCATCGACGAGCAGGGAGAGGTCGTCATCGACGGTAATGAACGATGGCGTCTTGATGTTCACCTCGAACTTTGGCAGGACATACTAAAATGTCGACTCGCAGGAAGAAGTTCCAAGCAAGGGTGACCGTTTTATAAAGACGTACCTTCTCCACAGAAAAGGTTTTCGTGTACTTCAGCTTGTTCGCCGTCTCGACTTCGATCTGCCATTCGCCCAGCGGTGGTTCCGAGGCCAGCTCGAGCTCCGAGGAGAAGACTCCTGGAGGATGTTTAGGTTACTCAATGATGAAGGTCTTGACTCCCTTGGCTTTTAGGAAGATAACAAGAATATTATAGGCGCTGTAGGAGACAGTTCTAACTATGAGATATGGAAGTACCAGATTATTAATCCTCAGACACGATTAATGGAGCCGTGAAATTTGTTTGGACGTCTACTCAGAAACTGAACCCAACACCACGACGTGGTACTAAGTCGCTAATGTGGCCTACACGGGAACGCGACAGCCAACCCCAACCAATCAGGGAACCTATCGAACACTAGTCAGCCAAGCAGGGCACAGACCGCTCACACCTCCCCTAAATGGCGCGCCCATTTGATGTGGCCTGATTGATATGGTGCGTCTCCTCTGCCCAAGTAGGCCACATTACCGACAAGTACGAAGACGTCCACATCTCCGAGATCTCTAACACGATCTCTGGACTCCCACACAGGTCTAAGGGGTTGAGTAGGCTTCTCGTGGAGCCCCACATTTTCTAAAGGGCGCTTACAAAAAGTGTTGGGTACTAGTCGTGTATGTGGCCCACATGGAAGGAATACGGAAACAGCAGGTCGAATAGGCGGATAGAATTATGTGAACAATAGCATCTTTGAAAAGCCCCACATTTTGGGAAAATTTAGTTAAAAGTAGCTTTAGCAAGAAGGGTTTTCTTATGAACAAAATGACTGATTTATCTTTGGATCTCACATCGGATATCGGAATGTGGTAGGACATCAGATTTCCGATCAAAATCAGCTTCTAAATTATTCAAAATCCGATCTGGTGAAAATCACCCCATCTGGATTGCCCTAGACTTGGACTTTTCAAAATTCCCATTGTTAGCATAATCCATTTAACCGTTAAAAAATGACGGATCCGAATTATACGAAGCTGCGCCGGATCCAGTGTCTAATTGACAGGTGTCTGTAGGAAGCTGCTTAGTAGTTTTCTTAATCGATGAAATTGCTCCTATCCTTCTGCTTATTACGTTCTCTGTGTACTGCTTGATTTTTAGTGTTCCATTCTTTTTTTGCATGGACCACCTGTACAGTAACAAATTAGAGCCCGACGTCAATTCAATGACGAGAAAGGAGTTGAAGGCACCGTTGGTCAGATAGGATGAGTCAGAACAGGCCTGATTCATAAGTCCGTTGTCGCTGCCTCTATTCGAAAAAAGCTACTTACCCTTTGTGAGCGCCTTGTCAATGTACTGGCTGATCACGTTCTGGTTCGGATCGTAGATCTTCACCGTGACTGTGTCCTTGTACGGTGTCAACGACGGTGAGACGACGATCACTCGGTATTTCACTGAAACACGTGCTCTTTCTCGCTTCCATTTTCCCAGGTGACCTGCACCTGTCTGTTTCGTTATGCTCGCTGAATAGCCTCGGCGATTATCCGGACTTTGCTGTCAATTTGAACGACTGACTCATCTGGAAAAACGATTACTGGCCGAGTGGATGAGTCACCAGACGATAAGGAGCGTTTTGTCAGTTTTTTCTAGTGCAGACTGTTGACATTTCTTCAAGAGTTAAAGACGCGAGTAGGCGTTGTAATGTTGAAGGAAAAACTTTGTTGATTTATACCATTTTCATATCAACATTTCATACCAAACTGCCGCTTTTCGAATCAAAGTGGACGCTGTTCTAAGCAAGCCTGATGCTTTTCAAATGAACCTGAATAAATGTAGATCAAAACGATCGTCTTCCAGATAATATCAGGCGCTTTCTAGGAAGGCAAAAAGGCTCTATCCTAGTCGGGAGGGGCGACCTGTACAGTGGTTGCGTACGACAACGGGACCGCGCCCCTTCTGAATTTATCGCAGAACCTTCATACCAAGGGTCATCATCTGGAGCCTTAAGTGAAAAGTCAAGGTGGGAGATAGGGGTGCACAATGAAATATGCCCCCACCCCACTAGGGTAGATCCGGTTAGAATAATTTTTTTGTTCAAGGAAAATTTAGCATAACTTTTCTGAAGTCTTTAAAATCACCTACCCTAAAAAGTGAACACGAAATTTTATATTTTTTCGAGGAAAATAAATGTTGTGTTTTAAAGTGCAGGGAAGCAGCAAATATTTGGCGCGAAGAGAAGAGGTTACGCTATGCACCTGCGATTTTTGTTTGGTTCCACTTCCTTGGAGCTAAGCATTTGCCAACAGTACAACAAAACCAATTGTAAAAGCGACGCATCTTCACGTTTTTCTTTTCTTCTTTTTCTTCAAGTAAGCACTATTTACACTGTCAATCAGATGAAAATCACGATGGGCTAGACTCGTACATGGCGCAATCTTTTCTTTCAACAAACTATAAAATTAGTGCGCCCTTTTAAAACAAGCTCTAGACCATTTTTTTCTGAATTTTTTCTACAAATTCCAGATTCCAAAGGGTATTCATCTTTTGGAGCGAGTGAATTGCAAACCTTCAAAGTAAGTCATACCATATTCTATTTGAACACTACATTTGTTAAATATTTTAAAAAGCGTCTGGATTTATAAGATAAGACGCTCGTTTTGATTTGGCAGATGTTCTGTTTGTCTTTAGTCAAGCTTGCTAAAAAATGTGAAATTCGGTTTGATGTGTACAACTTTACTTGAAGCTGGTAGAAAAGCTGAGACGACTTTGAACATTCAGCATAAAAAATTTCCAAAAGGGGAAGAGCCCCATCTTTCAACTAGGTTTCAGCTAACCATTAAGTCATGAATGATGCGGAAATGCTACGAAAAATCTGTCATGGTTTATTACGAAGGTCACTGAATCTAAAAGTTAAATTTCCAGTCGAATCAACAAAAAATAATGAGTTCATCGAAATTGACATGAAGGAGGTCGCCGTTTGAAATGCAATCACAGGGCAGCATTCCGGCTAAGTACCGAACATTTTGATCAAAATGGCTCACCGACTGATCCCGGCTTGTAGATGGCCTTGTCCGTCTGTACAAATATGGACAGACTCTTCTGATTGAATTGTATCGATTTTTCCTCCTCGAATAACAGGTTCGAGTTCAGCGTCTCGCCTCGAACGTACACCTAAACATCGTTTGCTAATAATTCAAACACACTAAAATTTGCGAATTATGCCGTATTAAGTTTAATTTCAAGGTTTCGCCAAAATATTAGGTTAGTTTGAACTAAAATTACCAGTTAGTTACCGAATGGTTATGGTAATGACATAAGGTATTCAGTGTATATAAATAGGATGTGTTACTGTATACCTTTCACTGGTTCTCTTGTTGGTCTCTACTTGCTGCTGCCCTTTTCCTGGTCCCTTGCCTGGTTCCCCCTATTGAACCCCCTGCCCCTAACGGTCCCCTCTTACTGGATCTGCCGTCCTGAAGTGCCACACGATTGTAACACGACATCGACGACACGTATTCTGAATGAGGACGCCTTTACGCGACATCGAGGACACGTCTTCTGAATCCGAACGTCTGTTGCACGACGCCTTTGAAAGGTCTCAGGCAGAAGGACAGACGAACAGCTTTGGGTGAAAAGGAAAGCCCGTAGTCGAGACCTTGGTTCAGGGAAACAAATTTTGAACCTACAGGTTTCCGACGTTTCTGCTTTGGTTTTTTAAAGTCTCTTCAATGCTGTCTGCTTCGTTGGTTGCATGACTTACTTGGTCTGGTTTGTTGTCTCATATTATAGGAGACGTCCTCTAGACAAAAATAATAAACAAAATAAATATACAAACCCAAAGACTTTCGTAGACAATGAAGTAATAATACATACACATATATATGAAATAAATAGCAAATAGTATAAAAACGGAATAAAATTTAACACTCGTAGATTTTCACCTTGTAGTTCATGTTCGGTGACAGGTCGGCGGCAATCGAGTCAATTGTGACCGTTTGTGGAATTCCTGAACAAACAGGGAATGAGATTGACAATTGTAGTACTGTACTCAGCCTCCTGCTTGCAAACCAAATCTAACAATTCTGGTGACTAACCTTGCCGGACGTTCTTGACAACCCGTGTGGCGACAGTGTCGTTCTGATCGGTTCGAATCTGCACCCGAACGATATGGTCCTCCTCTGGACTCTTCAGAATGTTGAACGACACCGCGTAAGGAAGACCTGGCCGAACGACAGCTGGTGCCACTACAAGGTATGTGCCAGGGCTGAAAGGGTCATCAACTCTCGACATCTGATGATCAACTTCGTTGAAGCTTCAGGAAGACTCACTATGCCTTCGGCTCCTCCGTGGTTGTCGGAGGAAACGTCGGGAGGTTCACGGCCATCTCTTTGGTCGGTAAGACCTCTTCCTTGAAGAGCTCGGTGGTGGACTCCTGTGCGGCCGCATAGGACAGGAGCGGAATCAAGGCCACAAGGGCCGCCGCAATGATCATGCCCTCTTCTGGAACTGAAATTGGGTGGAGATTGTTCGGCAGAGTGAGACGTGCGGTGAATCAGAAGCGAAAGGCGAGGTAACGAGACGACAAAGAATGTTCGAGTGAATATTCGAGAACAGACAATGGCAGCTGAAGAACTGTTACTTTTTATTTAAAAAAATTCTTCCGACGCACATTCCAAGGAGGTGCAGAAATTCAAAGCGATAGAAAAGTGGAGCACAAGCCGTCAATCTGGCCAACATCAGGAGGCGGGGCGAACCAGACAGGCGCAACCAATCAGATCACCAACCAAACGCGAATCAGCTACATAAAGTAATCAGGAACCTCTACGCAGCTTTTTTGCCTGACACGACCGCTCGATGTGGCGTGACTGGTCTGGTACGCCTCCTCATCAGTATGTAGGCCACATTACCGTCCAGTACCAAAAATAGTACCACTTTAAATTTTTAATACGCTTAAATACACTCGATCATGTCCTATCTCCTCCAAACAATTTGCACTTTGAAGCTATTATGCCCTTCCTGGGTGGAATCAGGAAGTAGTAAGTTAGTATTCTGATGCATTCTTTATTCCGATGCAATTTCCTACCCGTAATGGAATTCGCGACAAAAATTGATATATCCCAAAGCAGGTGCAGGATAATAAGCGCACGACTATTGTTCCTATGCCGAATAGTGAACGAAATACCGGGCTATATTCTCGGTACTATGCCCTAACGACTGTTCGAAATAATGAGATCCGGTTTTGATGTCAACTATGGGTCGTACTGTGATTAGTGGCACTTTGCTGAAGGCGCATCAGAACCGATTATTCATTTGAGAACGAAATACGCAAATAATACTGGAGTACTTTGCCTGCACGTTACCTGCAGTAGGGATGCAGGAGCCGTCCTATGTATAGAAATACCTAAAAACGGCATTTTAATTCGGTTATCCTTCTCGATGGGAGCGTGCAGCGAAGTCGGAAGAGGTGCCGGTTGTCGCGTGTACCGAATACCAGGTTCCTGGTTCGGATTTTCCGCCCAGGCCAACCAAGCCTTCCATCTCTCCGGGGTTGGTGAATTGGTACCGGACTTGTCTGGGAAGGATGCAGCGCTGACTTGTTCATCGGCTGGCCACCGCAACTCATTGTATGGCCAAATGCGCATTGAAATCGCCTCCAGACATACTGTAAAATTATAATAGAATGAGTGGCGCATCCCAAAAATGGTTGAGTAACGCCGTACTTTATCCTTCTCGGTAAAACTAATGCAGTACTAGCACTGGTTGTAACGGAAATGCCTCAAGAAGTAGAAGTGATTCTAGCCGTAAGTTTGACCTGACCGTCTGAAGTGAATCTAGTTACTTATGGCAATTAAAAAGTCCCTAACCCACAGAGAAGACGATGTCAACTTCTGTAGCAGATTCTGAGGGCGTGTGGAACTTTCATTGATGGAAATGGGATAGTGACCTTGTCAACCAGACCGGTCCTCTCCCTGCAGAATTGAACCTCACTACAGAAATTGAGCCCTTCTTCTAGCAGCTATTGAGATAGGAGGCAGAAGAATACGATTCCATATAGTACATAATTTTCGAAACTGAGTGAGCTTTGTAAAAGGTTGAGATGTCGGGTGCACTCGATTCCAGGTTCCTGGTTCAAATTTCATGCCCAGCCCAACCTCCTTTACCTCTATGGTAGGCGATTGGTGCCGAACTTATCTAGGAAGAATAAAACAGTGACTTTTCCATCGGCTGATCACCGCAAGTCATTGTGTGGCCAAACACGCTCTCAACCGCCTTCATGATGTACCATAGAAGTAGAATGCGTGGCGCATCCCGTGAAGAGGTTAATAACGCCGACCTTTATCACTTATACTTAACGTACGAAACCAGCATCATTACCGTTCTGAGAGGGCAGTAGCGGCAACTGTGATTACCACATCTTGTGAGGCTAGTTAGAATAACGATGAAGATCGGCGTTAATAAATCCCTTTTGGGATGCGCCACGCGTTCTACTTCTACGCGATGTCGTGGAGGCGATTTGAGTGCGTATTTGGCCATACGATGACTTGCGGAGTCGAGCCGATGAACAAGTCAGCGCTGCATCCTTCCCAGACAAGTCCGGTACCAATTCTCTGGAGGGGTGGAAAGATTGCTTGGCCTGAGCGGGAAATTCGAACCAAAAACCTGATATCGGATGCGCTCCACAGCCGACATCTCCTCCGACTGCGCTACTTGCCCCTAGTAATGGGTTACACTGTTAATTTTTTCATTTAGATTTTAGCCAGGA
Organism: Heligmosomoides polygyrus bakeri; assembly: GCA_947359475.1. Lineage (NCBI taxonomy): Eukaryota > Metazoa > Nematoda > Chromadorea > Rhabditida > Heligmosomidae > Heligmosomoides > Heligmosomoides polygyrus. Next base: position 13,552,881 of record OX375869.1, on the reverse strand, counting down.
ATTAGCAGATGTGTACACTCGCCAATGAATAAGGGATCCTAAAAGGTTTGTAAAAAGTCTGGCCGTCTCCCCACTGAACCACATTGCTAGAACAACTGCAGCCGGAGCGAACAAGCGCTTGAGTCTGAGGACGGCGCCAGTAAGGAGGTAACGCTGTGATTCCACCAAAAAGGAGGCCGGCCTTTCAGACGACGTCGAATCGTCGTCTAGCGACAGAAAAACTCGTACTATAACAGTTCTGCGCCGTCCCTAAGGTCAAGATCGCTCGCCCTCCGTCGACGAATTGAGGTAAAGTGTAAGTCATTCGATCAAGTTCTTCGGCGTCGTTACCAAGCCCCGACGATGACGGAGCCGCTGCGCGCCAGAATACAGAAGAAAACGGCAATTGAGACTGAAACGAATGTAAACACGGTGATCAATGACGTGTCCTTTTATGGGGCACTTGGGGGCACGGTATACTGGTTACAGTGCTCTTGTTGTGATTCGAAGCCATTATTCACAATATGCATCAAAGTTGCCTGCTAACCGTATTTGCAGCACTGGAATGTGCATCAAAATTAATTATTATTCGTCGACATCAATAAATGGTCAGATTTATTTTTGTGATGATAATGACAATTCCTTCGTGAAACAAATAACTGTGCCAAGAGATCAATATATCATAGGAGCAATGCTAGAACCACTTGAATGGTACGCGCATTTTCAGGATAGGCTGCATCTTGCTTCAAGTGTGTTTTCACGTTTTAAACCTTTAAAAAGCACAAATCAATCAATACAATCACCTTATGGAGAAAAAAGTGCTCTGTCACGTCTACCGACTAAGAACAATCACATCGAGCTAGCTGCTCTGTTTGTACAGCTTTTTCCCTGCCTAGAAGTAGAAAAGGCTCGCAGTACGTACCGTGTATAGTATTATAGGGCGATCTATTGGTTCCTCACTACTGGTCCTCCCTTAGTGAAACGGTCCCCCATTACTGGTACTGGTTCCCCTCAGTGATCCACCCTTAGCGGACGACGTCTTCGGCACGCCTTTGAATCCCCAGGCACATTGGACGACGTCTTCGGTACGTCTATCTGAATCAGCAAACACGTTGAGCGACGTCTTTGGCACGTCCGTCTTCTGAGCTCCAGACACGTCATGCGACGTTTTCCGCACGTCTTCTGATCCCCTGGCACGTATGTAGAAGTCGTCTGGGTATTTTTCGCTATTTTCGCGCCCCGTAATTTGATCAGTATCGATTGACGATGATCGATACTACAAAAACGAACTTCAATTCGTGTTGAGCGACCTCGACTACCCACACCGCTAAAGTTTCGGTTCTCCTGAACGACATCCACAGAAAACGATAGTTTTATCAATATTGATTGATGGCGACCGATACTTCAAAAACGAACTTCAGATTCGTGTTCAACGACCGCGGTTACCCCAGGGCTGAAGTTTCCGGACAGGTATGTAGAAGACGTTTAGGTATTTCCCGCTATTTTCCCTCACCGTAATTTGATCAATATCAATTGATGCCGATCGATACTTCATAAATAAACTTCAGATTCGTGTTCAGCCACTCCGTCTGCCCCAGGGATGAAGTTCCCAGGCGGGGAGAAGACGTCTGGATATTTTTCGCTATTTCCGCGCCATAATCCCCTCCCCACCATTTCCTCCCTATTTTATGACTAATTTCTGCGGCGCCGCCGATCGATAGAATAACTCAGCGCTTAGCGCGTTATTATGTAGTATAGTATATGACAACAAGAGTACTCAAGCGAAGCACAATCAATCGAAGGAAAAGGCAAACATTCAAACGAGTGCATAGCGTCCCTATCGCTCATACGTCGGAAAGTTTCTATTTTCCTGCGCTTTCATATGAGCACTTCACTTCTTGAGTACCTTTACAGGCAGCAAAGTTATAACAGTGTACTTACTCATTTTTTGAGACACCCTGTATTGAGAGGGCATCCATCAAACGGTCATGATGCAGGTTCGTCACAGGATTCGGATGGTAAACGTTACTCTAACAACAGCTGGAAAAATGCGCAGAAAACGTCTGAAAATGGTATAGACGTCAAAATTCCCCAAATCTCAACCAATCAGTTGAAATGCAAAAATCCAGCAGCGCAGAGGAACAAAACCCTTGACATCCCTCGCACGTATCAACCCTCTACCCACCTGCGCTTCGAGCCACTGGATGCGGATGCGTCGCGGGCGTACAAGACCCCCAAACGCGTGCTGCACCGTATCCCATTGTGACCCCCTACTCCTTGGGTTTAGCGACCTGGCAAAAAATAAACACATTTTCAAACCAATTGAGGGATGAGGATTCTCCCCATGTGACTCGCTCCCACCGTTCAGACACACGCATCAGACCCTTCCCTTGTAAGAATATCAACTCACAAAGTGATGGTTGAAGCAACTGCTCTATAACGGAGATGAAGTGCCCAAACGGTGGTCAAGCAAAAGTGAAGTGAGAGCTGGAGAAAGCAGGCATTTATATTCGCAAAAAGGCTGAAGTCAAGGTAAGCGCACGGTAATGGTTCGCATAAGACTAGAGGTGAGTCAGCTCTAATACAACCAGGAACCAGTTCGTTCCGCTTAACGAACGGCGAACCGAAACGTGGTCGGGGAATGTTTGCTATGTTGGGAGAGCTACTAATGACGTGAAATATGATGGAGAGGAATTCAAGGCTCTAAAGAAACAAACACGCATAAGAAGTAGAACTGTAAAAGCACGTAGCAACTATAGTTCTGCTCGAACAAATATATTCGAGCAGTTATTTGGACAATTTATTGGAATAGTCGAATATTCGATGTTTCTAGATTTCCGAATATTCGTTCGAATTCGAACAGCAGCCACAATCGAATATTATTCGAAAATCGAATGCTCAACTTTATTCAAAAATCGAAAAATTTTATTCGAATATCGAATAATCTTCAAATCCGTAAGCACGGAACCTGATTCGAACTAATTGATCTAGTATAAGAATATTCGAATAAAGGAAAAATGGGGCCCGCTCGATTTTAGAGCATTCGAAAAAATTGGTTTGCGAATAAATTCGTTTGTACATTCGCTCGAAATTTTTGAATAAGATCGTTCATTCATTCGTTCGAGTATTTTCGACACCGAATTCACTCGTTCATGCATTCGTTCGACAAAATTTCTCAAAAGCACAACTACAGTAGCTACGCTATAAACGAAGAGCACAGCAGACTCGGACGGACACCATAACACCGCCTACATCTCGTCCTAGTCCCGCCCTGGAGGTGATCTTATAGCGATCTTCTAAAGCTTCCGCAAGGAAAAGCATTCAAAACACGGTTTATGCATATCAATGGAAAAACGAGGAAAATAGGGCAAGATAATCAAGTAGTAACCGACTTCTTCGAGAAGGCGCCATGCACTCTACTTTTACTAGTTTTGATTTAAAGGCACGTATATACCCTTTTCACTTTGAAATGAGCACTTTTCTAGCCATAGTACTCAAATTTAAAATTAAAATCGACAGTTTTAACAGAGGCAAATAATCTTTTGTTTTCAGAAAACTGTGAACACTCGGAGTGACGAGACTCATGCAAGTGAGAGAAGGCCTCCGGAGTTCCGAGCTTCGCCGACGTTCGAAGATCAGAGACGCTGTCGCGTGGGCCAAGTTGTCGAAAACTAGGTGGGCCGGCCACGTAATGCGCTTCGCAGACACCCGCTGGACGAGAGCCATCACCGACTGGATTCCGCGTGATGTCAAAAGAACACCAGGACGCCCACCAACGCGTTGGTCGGACTTCTTCATGAAAGCCCTGAACGACCGATATGACGCTCTTCGTGTCTCTCGAGCGAGGAGGATCCATTGGAGCACTCTGGCACGCGATGGGGACGAATGGAGACGCTGCTGGCGCCCGCTCGAGCAAGTCGATGATCAACGGGACGACAGGTGATACAGGTGATTTCAGAAAACTGATATTAAAACACGATGTCTTAAGAAAAATATGTACGCCTTTGAGTGAGAACGAAATTTCTATTCATTGGCCAAAATTGTTTTAGATTCGTTCTGAACTTCTCCGGTAAAAATAATTTTACAGATGAAGAGACTGCGCCGTGCACTCGACCAACATCTTACGATGCTATCGACTGATAGTGTAAAAGACGTTCACCTGATGCATTAGCGGTGGAAAATCGTGGAGATTTGAACTGCTGCGATTGCTTTAGTTGTTCCCAGTTTTACACGCATGTGAACAGCACTTACGCTGTCAATCGAATAGGCGACACGATATCTAGAAGGAATGCCCAGCACAATCTCTCCATATAACATACTACAAAATTCTTTGCTTTCCAGTATCATGGATAGATATAAAAATGTGTTTAAGATTGAGTTAAAGAATTTTGCGTCAGTTCATGCAATGTAGTCATTTCTTTCGGCGACGCTAATTCTTTATTAAATATTTTCTTTAAAAAGAGATAATTTTGTTTGTTATAACGATGTTTTGTTGCGATTAAAACTCTAGCGCCAGACGGGACTCGAACTCGCATCTCCTGTTGATCGAGCGGGAATGTTCTACTCCATTACGCCACCGGCGCTGTCTGATCGAACGCAACGTCCACACGTCGTGGAACCGATCATAACTTTGACTTTATTAAACCGTGTTCATGCAAACTTTAAGGTAAAGGACGGCGTTACTCAACCCCTTTTGGGATGCGCCACGCATTCTACTTCTACGGGATATCGTGGAGGCGTTGTGAATGCATATTTGGGCATATAATGACTTGCTGTGGCCAGCCAAGTCAGCGCTTTATCCTTCCCAGACAAGTCTGGTACCAACTCACTGACCCCGGAGGGATGGAAGGCTTGGTTGGCCTGGGCGGGAAATCCGAAGCAGGAACCTCGTATCGGGTGCAGGCGATAGTCGGCGCCTCCTCCGACTGCGCTACACGCGTCCGTATTTACACTTTAGATACGTTTAATCCGGTTTGCAAAACGTCCGTTTTATTTTTGAAATTGTCCAGCAGACTAAAAAGCGTCCAATTTATTAGGTTGCACTGTGTCCATTTCAAAGTGAATGCGGTGTAAAATAAATAGATGGATAAATAAATAAAAATAAATAATAAGCGATAAAATAAAAGATAAATGTTATTTCTTAAAATACGAGTCGAAAAAAAAACAACCAGAGATGAGAAGTCGGCGACACTGCGGAATAGAAAAAACAAAGACCGGTTGAAACGGACCCAGAAAAGCGACACACCTACAGCAGTCTTCTATAAATTTTCATTCGATTCGATTTGTTGCAGCTAGGAAGAGAAATGTGTCTGTTCTTATTTAAGAACTAGACAAATGACGGGAGGGGGAATCGCACCTTTAAGGACAGATGTCCTTGAAGAAGCCATCAGCAACTTGATACGACAAATTTTCGCGGACGAAAACCCACTGGCTGTTGCCTTTCCGATGGAACTCTGCGGCTTCTTTGTTCATTGACAAAACACTAAGCTACTTTAGCTAGACAATGTAGGATAGAAGACGGCGTTAACAGCCTTCTTGGTGGAATTAGCCAAGGATTCCGCTTCTATAGGCGTGAAGGACACTGCATCATTATTTAATTATTATATTTATTCAAACCCTCACTGGAGCACTCGATAAAGGATAAACAAAAGGATAAAGGACGGCGTTACTCCATCCCTTGTGAGATGCGCCACGCATTCTTCTTCTACGGGATCTCGTGGGGGCGATTTGAACGCGTATTTGGCCATACAGTAGCTCTAGTCTGTTACCAACTAACCCCGGAAGGATGGAAGGTTGGCTGGCCTGGCCGGGAAATGCGAACCACGAACCTGGTAGCCGGCACCTCCTCTGACTAGATTATAAAGGATAAAAGGATAAAGGACGGCGTTATTCAATCCCCTTTGGGATGCGCCACGCATTCTACTTCTACGGGCTGTCGTGGAGGCGAGTTGAATGCGTATTTGGCCTACAGAATGAGTTGCGATGCCTAGACGATGCACAAGTCGCTCCCAAACAAGTGGGAAATAAATTCACGATCTCGGAGGGATGGAAGCCTTGGTTTGCCTGGGCAGGAAACACCCATCAGGAACCGGGAATCAGGTGTACGTGGCAACCAGCGCCTTCTTTACCTGCGCTACCACGTACGGCTGAACGACAATATGGCAAAAGACTGCAAATTAAGACACCGATTTAAAGAAAAAATATACAAAATGGCAACCAGGGCCCACGGGTAGAGTACCTGAAGCTGAGTGGAGAGTGTGCGCCAAGACTATGAATTTAAATTGAAACGACAGCCTTTTTGGCGGGAACGTAAAGGAAACTGCCGAATTGAGGACACTTCATTTTTCCGTTACTTCTTTACGCGGCTAGACCCACCGAAGTAGCGGCGACTTTCATACCATACACAGGCGTTCGTTGCGGGACCGCATGACTGCTACTCTCACGCGCAACTCTTCCCGGCAAGATAGTTACGGTGTGCAAACTATGATTTTAATATGACTATAACTTCTGATGCAGGCAATGATGTATAGGTAGCTACAGAATGCACCACAAGCCAGCAGTGTGGTGTAAATGCCAGACATTAAAGTAAACAACTAAAAGAATTATGAAGGAAAAAGGCAACTGGTCAGCGTTCACACTTGATGAAATCTATGGGATCCAGTTCATCAGGTATGAACGCTGGATGAGTAGAAAACGCTCGTTTTGATTTAGGTGATGTGCAGGTTGGTTTTGAAAGCTTCAGCCTTGCTTAGAAGAGTGTCGAATTTGAACCGAGGTATCTAATTTGGATTTAATTTCTATTTAATTTTAAAAATGTTCTATATTACCTATATATGTATGGCTGTTGTAATCTTTTCGCAAAAGAAAAGTGACTTCACCTCCAACAACCCCTATTTCGCCGTGCATTGCACCTTTGGGCAGTCCTAGAAAGGGAAGTTTCTTCAGAAGACTGAAACCACCTTCTGGCAAAATGAAATCAACAGCTCAAACTATGGTGGTAGACTTCTGGGAAAGAGCAGAGAACCAGGTAAGCCAGCAAATGGGCATCGACAAGCCGCAGCTTCAAGGCTGGTGCTAGCATTTCAATACGTTTGTTGGGAGACAGGTGGTGGTGTCAGCGCAACAGCGACGACGATGAACTCTTGGGTCGGACTCCTGCCTAGCGGCCGCTGACATTGAAGAAGGAGAATAAGAAGCACTCGACTGAACGCTGAACGCAGTGCTGCGAGTGATGGAGTGCGTTACAGCAGCACCAGGCGAATGAATCAGGCGCGTCATGAGACGCGCTGCTCGAGGAGACAGCAGAGGCAGACAGCACACACAACGAGGTCGACGGCCCTGAAAAAGCCTTCGAGGAATGCCGACGGCACTGCCGGCACACAACTGTCGCTCCCCACGGCTGACTCATCGCCATCACCTCGGCGACCTCCTCACTCGCCCAACGCGAACAACCTGTTCGATCAGAGCAGCCTACTGCGGACAAAGTGGTCGAGCCGACGCTGGCGACTCACCCCTTTCAGCAGGTTCAAGGCCACACTGAGTAATCCTATCCGGTTGGAAGGCCACCAGAAGACCAATTCTGAGATGCATAGTCCTATCCTCGGGCGCGTATAGCGCACTCGGAGAAGGTGGCGACTGTCACGTGCACCCGATACCAGGTTCCTGGCTAGGATTTCCCGCCCAGGCCAACCAAGCCTTCCATTCCTTCGGGTTCGGTGAATTGGTACCAGACTCGTCTGGGAAGGAAGAAGCGCTGACTTGTTCCTCGGCTGTCCACGGCCATTGTATGACCAAAGAGGCATTCAAATCGCCTCTGCGACATCCAGTAGAAGTAGAATGTGTGGCACATCCCAAAAAGGAAGAGTAACGCCTTACCTAACTTTTGTCCTTTATAATGCCATCCTGGGTGAAAGGACTACGTCTCAGAAACGCTGAATCGAACACTTAGTTAGAGCCACGATTATGGCATCACCTGTATCACCTATTGTCCCATTAACCATCGAGATACTCGAGCGGACGCCAGTAGCGTCTCCATTCGTCCCTGTCGCGTGCCAGAGTGCTCCAATGAGTCCTCGCTCAAGTGGACCGAAGAACGTCATATCGCTCGTTCAGCGCTTCGTGATGAAGTCTCAGCAATGCGTTGGTGCGCATCCTGGAGTCGGATTCATCAACGACTTACAGAGATGGAGAAATTACAGCCGAAATTCCTGATAACACCAACATTTCACCATATCGCCTGTTGACAGGCCGCGTTAATTCGAGTTTTTAAGGAATTTTGGCTGTAATATCTCCGTTAAATCTCTGTAAGTCGTTGATGAATCGGCTCCAGGTGTTCTCGTGACATCCCGTGTAATCCAGTCGATGACGGCGTTTGAGCACAACTATACATAGCAAGCACGCAAAAACCCTGAAGTTCTTAGAGAACTTGATGGGACCGGATTCGGACAGGGTGTACAAGGGAAGGTGCTCAAGATACTTTAAAATGTGAATTTTCGAAACAACGCTCCATAAAAACGTCTATCCTTTCCTCAACAGCCCTTGTTCCTTTCCGCTGTCTTCCACTGGTCATTTTGTTTCGAAGCACAGACTAACAGAAAGGTTGTGTATGAAGGCTGACAGATTCTGTGATCGCCATGGAGGTGAAGTGGCCGTAATACGGTGTCTTCCGAATTTTTTTTACATTTTCCGTCGAGTAAAACCATCTCGTTTTAAGATAATGTCCTATTTTCCTAGATTCAGCCACCCTACAGCATTAGCGTTGAAACCAATGCTGTGATAATAATGAATAAAATAATAAAATAAAAATATAAAAATGAATACCAAGGTTCTGATGACATGTCTGTTTCTCAATTCAGGCATATTTTATCCCGCAAAGGAACTTTGTAAATGCAACCTTCACTTTTTTGTGGTCTTGTTTTCTACGCGTGTTATTGTTTGTATTCCACGCCGGAAAAATAAAAGAAATTTGCTACTCTGAAATCGTTTAAGCCTTTTTCAATCTCATTTCGGAGAAGATAAAAGGTTGAGAAATAATGTTGTTGTCACTTCTCTGGGCACACTTATGTAGCCGCTTAGTCATTCGGCCGAGAGTGACTAACCAACCGCTTACTGTATCTTGAGTTTAACGCAAGAGTTCTGTGATGTAACAGCATGGTAGGGTAGTAGAAGACAAAATAAGTAAGAGCTGGACCTTCTAGTGAGCCTGAAATCACGTTCGAGTCAAGCTTATCCCTTCAGTTATCCGGCCTATTCAGGTCTGTACACAGTCTGCAGCGGTCTTCTAGGGAAGTTGCAGTGGATTACCTAGCCAACAAACATATTCTACGATTCCATTGTCAGATTACACCTCTGCCTATTCTCCCTAACCTATTCTATTAGTCCCTATTTGGTTGGGCTACACCTATCCAAAGTAACTGGTTTAGTTATTTGGTGAATCAACGGTTATAAAGGTGCCGCTCAGGATGCTATGAAGTATTAGGTTGATCAGAAAGTCTTGATAGGGTTAGGTCAAACCTCTCTCTATCTTCTCGTTAATAGGTTCTCTCGTTATTGGTCATTCCTCTTCTATACACTACCCAATTATCCTCAATATTCTAAGGCCCACATATCAGTTGTATTAATTTAAATTTTTAAATCTTATTTCTTCAAGTGTTGTATATGCCCAGCTGCCGTAAGAAACTCACCATCTTCCTCAATGGCATCTTCTATCCGGAAAATTTTTGTCCCAGAAGTTGAGTAAAGAATAATTCCATAGTAATTTGAAGAGACTCCTTTTTATAGCAACTGTTGTAAGGTACAAAATAGGTTTAAAATGAATGAAAACGAAGCAACCGAAAATAAGGTATCTCAGAAAAAACAACCATTGCCTTTCAAAAGAAATGCGCCGTTAGCCGTCGAATATGGGCATCAGTAACGAATGCTTGAAGGCGTTGAATTGTCGACAACCTGAAAGTCAAGAGATCATACACGTGACAGGAATAGACTAGAATTCCACCAGAAGCAATGGAATGAGTCGATGATGGCGATGAGAAGAGAGGAAGCAGACACGTTAACGTCGATAAACAGTTTGTGACGTCAATGGGTAGGAGGACCGGTACGCAGCTGCAGCAGACGTTAATTCGAATTTCATAGAGGTGGTTTCTCACGGACGGACTTCGAATGGAATTATCAACCCGCATCTACCTCCGTTCTTCCAATAAATTCGCATTATTTTCTCCGTTTCTCTTCAGTTGCAGTGGAGAAAATGTATGAGCTGATGAGATAACAGTAGCTTTACAGAGGACATGGAGCCTTAGAAGCACTCAGAGGAAGGCGGTTGTTCTGCTTTAAAACCACCTTTCTACTGCTTAGAACGGGATAAATTTTGAAGAAAAGGTAGGAAAAGAGGGCACGTGGTAGCGCAGTCGGAGCAGGCGCCAGTTGTGGCGGGCACTCACTGGTTCGGATTTTCTGCCAGGGTCAACCAAGCCTTCCATCCCTGCGGGGTCGACGGGTTGGTCTCAGACATGTCTGGGAAGGATAAAGCGCCGACCTGTTCATCGGCTGGCCACCGCAAGTTAATGTATGGCTAAATACGCATTCATATCACCTCCACGATATCCGTTGAAAATAGAATGCGTGGCGCATCCCAAAAGAGATCGAGTAACGCCGTTCTCTATCCCTATTCCCTTACGTAGGAAAACCTTCGTCTATGGCGAGATCCGGAATGAGTGTATTATCTTTCCTAGGAAAGTCACTACTGCCTATATGAAATGAGAAAAATGAAGGAAGATACAGAAATGCAAGAAGGCGTGGCTCATCACTGGAGAATTGACACGTTGTGTTCTTTATGCTTTTACCCTTTTATAACAGTTAAATGGGCATGTTGCAGCGCAGTCGGAGGAGGCGCCAGCTGCTGCGTACACCCGATTCCAATTTCTTGGTTCGGATTCTGCCAATGCAAACCACGCCTTCCATCACTCCTGGACCAGTGGTGGCATCAGACCTTTCTGATAAGACCTTGTGAGAACGATAACGTTCATGTGCTGAGTTTTCCATATAGCGTCCACCGCAAATCGTTGCATAGGCCAAATATGCCTTCAAATTGCCTCAACTATATCCCGTAGAAGGAGAATGCGTGGCGCATCCGGAAAGGAATTGAGTAACGCCGACATTGTTCTCTGTCCCTTATGTTAGTTTAATAAATTTCGCTAACATATGAAATCCTTTCCTTCCTCTATCCTAGTCCTTCTTAGGGTGACTTACGCATAGATGAACCAATGCTGGGAGTGAATCCCTAGAACCAAGCTCCACGAGCTTGGATGTCCTACAACTCACGGAGAAAAACAGAGAAAACTAAAAGACAGAACGCGAAGAAAAAACCTGACAAATAGTCCCAGACAGGAATTCAGACGACATCATCCTCCTGTACTAGCTTGACTAGGAAGAGCTAGTTCTATTACTTGCTCTAGCGTTGCTGTTTTTTTCTCAAAAATACCATTGCTTAGACGAGCCTAAGAAGGGACTACGGTGAGATGTCAAGTGGTCCAGATTAACAGGATTACTCGATCTGGGCCGTGAATGTATCTAAAGGACCCTTACGTGTGCCAAAGTAGCTCAGATGAGGAAGTGCTTCCAGATTGACTGCTTACGCGAAAATTAAGAAATTCTGTACATAAACCCCTGTCTAGCTTAATCAGTCCTGGATGTCCGATATAAAGGATAAAGGAATGAGTATTAGTCATTCTTCTTGGGATGAGCCACACATTATACTTCTATGAGCTGTCGTGGACAGAACTTGAACGCGTATTTGTCTTATACAATCATTCGCGGTGACCAAATAATAGACAACCCTGTGTTTTATCCTTCTGATATTTATTTATTTATTGAAATTTCAAGCCACAAACTAAGGAAGAACGTTACATTTATAAAGGATAAAGGATAAAGGACGGCACTACTCAATCCCTTTTGAGATGCGCCACGCATTCTACTTCTACGGGATGTCGTGGAGGCGATTTGAATGCGTATTTGGCCATACAATGACTTGCGGTGGCCAGCCGATGAACAAGTCAGCGCTTTACCCTTCCCAGACAGGTCTGGTACCAATTCACCGACCCCGGAGGGATGGAAGCCTTGGTTGGCCTGGGTGGGAGATCCGAACCAGGAACCTGGTATCGGGTGCAGGAGACAGTCGGCGCCTCCTCCGGCTGCGCTACACGCGCCCGTTATATTATATTTACATCATTCTGAAATTAATTAACCGATGGCTAGAGTACTAAGTTAGCTTTAGCGGGATATCTTCTGTAGCCCCTGCAACATCACAGGACGTGTTAGACATCCACCATCGACATCATGCGTATCAGCCCACTAAAATGCTCAGGAGGTCTGGCAGCGTGAAAACAAGTCTCTGTTGTGTGCCAAAATAGCTCAAAATCCTCTTAAGGAGGTACCTCTTAAAAAGTGCTTCGTTAGGGAAGACCGACCGGATACGACTTTCCTGCCCTCTCAATCTTCTTGTAATGCAACCGTCTACAGCTCTGATCCGGCTGATTTTCCTAGAATAGCTTAGGTGGTCATCTCCTTTCCCTGCAACGATTCGGACGACGCTTCTAATCAGTCGATCGATGGAAGAACGCATTACGTCTGACAACTGACATGAAGAGTGTGATGTGTGATTTACACGCTTTGTCAACCCAACACTGCCATTTCTTTACAACGTTTAATGTTTCAATGGAGGACAAAGTGTTCCTTTGTCCATCGTCTGTCATCTTAAACAAGCCTCTGGTTCTCATATTGTCGTCCCTCTGCATCACAATGGATGTTAGTGACATCTAACTAGATTTCTGCTGTGGAGAACAGAAGGTGTTAATCACCACTTCGTCTAGAAACGAACTCACTTAATCATTCGGCATTACTGTATGGAAGAACTTGTTCGCCTGCCTTCCCCGCTTATAAATCACAAGTGCACTACCTTTTGCACCACGTTATTAGTTTAGGAGTTTTGCACTATAACTCTATTCATTGCGCGATAACCTTTATTGTTAAATCACCAACTTTTATTCCCTTTGATAAACGTCGATTTCTGTGTTATTCTTTTATGAATTTGAATTTTTAAAAATGAATCAATAAACGTTTAGTTACCCAGGTTTGAGGCTAAGCAACTCGCGTGACAACGCAGACGAGTATCCCCATTTCTTTCCATAGCAGACCAACGGTATTCTAATGATCGTTGCAAAATCTTAGGCGTAAACACGACTATATGCTTCACTATATTAAAAAATCGTAGTTGGGTATAAATACTGCGCCTATTTACCTTTTGGTCGCATTTTTCTCGAAAACTCGCCAAGGACGCGCGTAGCGCAGTCGAAGGAGGTGCCGGCTGTCGCTCGCACTCGATACAAGGTTCTTGGTTCGGATTTCCCGCTTAGGACAGCTAAGCCTTCAATCCCTCCGGGAACGATGAATTGATACCACACTTGTCAAGGAAGGATAAAGCGTAAAGGAAGGATAATGTGATCATCGGCTGACCACCGCGAGGCATTGTATGGCCGATGCGCATTCACATCGTCTCCAGGACATCCTGTAGAAGTCGAATGTGTGGCGCATCTCAAAAGGGATTGACTTACGCCTTCCTTTATCCTTTATCCTTTAAACTAGGCAAACTTCGAGGTAGACAGGAAAATGCCGCTTTTGGTCTCCATCAACGAGAAGAACCCACTGGGCCACTTTGGCACGCAGCGAAATCTGACAGTTATGTGTAAGCAACCTAAAGCAATAAACAAGGTCTATGGAAAAAAGACATGGATAATGCACGGCGCAATCTCTAGATGGGATAGCTGCGCTTCATTACATCGCAATGCTCAATCGCTCTCACAGCACAAACAAGGGCTCCTGCTGTGTGCCAAAATAGCCCATCATCTTCTTTAAAAATGCCTCTTATAATTATAATCATTCCTTGCAAAAGACCGCTGCATTCTCACTCCTTTCTCCCTGCCATCAAAACGCGGTGAACCTTGCTAAGCTAGATTGGAACCGACCCAATACAATAGCGAACCAACACCGACGGAGATTAGACCTTGAAAGTGAGCGCGAAACGCGGTCCAAAACACCACAATCCGACACACCAACAATAGAGGAATCCAGCGAACGTACTGCGCTCGTCAAGTACGGTCGGCGGCGACGTTGAAACTACTTGGCGAAGAACAGGTTGTGGTTGTTGGCGGTGTTTTGCAGAAGAGTGTCAATGACAAGTTCCAACTCCAACCTTGGATTGAATTCACCCGGTTCGGAATTGCCCAGGTTCTTCTGAGTAAAGAGGACCTGCAAATACGCAGCAAAAGTAGAGTGGAGTAAAGGAGCGAGGATGCCTCTTCCGCTGACATGCCTAGGGTAGAGGAACATTCGGGGTCATCGAAAGTGGTGACATTAAAAAACTACCGATTCAAGCTGACACTTATGTATGGTTAAGTCAATGAAGAAGTCTCTACATTCTAAAAGACGTGGTAAATATCAGTTATTATTTATTCATCTGGGCGCGTGTAGTGCAGTCGAAAGAGGCACCGACTGTCGCCTGCATCCGATACCAGGTTCCTGGTTCGGATTTTCCGCCCAGGTCAACCAAGCCTTCCATCCCTCCGGGGTCGGTGAATTGGTACCACACTTGTCTGGAGGGATAAAGCGCTGGCTCATTCAACGGCTGGCCACCGCAAATAATTGTGTGGCCAAATACGCATTCAAATCGCCTCCACGACATCCCGTAGAAGTAGAATGCGTAGCGCATCCCGAAAGGGATTGAGTAACGCCATCCTTTATCCTTTATTTATTTGTCTATTTATTTAATTATTTATTTTCTGTGCGCTGAACAAAAAAAAGGACATAATGAAGAAAGCGCTTAACATTCAACGGGCTTACGTATTTCTCGGTTTGATCTTTTTCTCTGATATGAAATTTAAGGGTAAAGTAAAAAATAAAAGAACAATGGATAAAGGACGGCGTTTCCCAATCCCTTTTGGGATGCGCCACACATTCTCCTTATGCGGGATGTCTTGGAGGCCATTTGAATGCGTATTTGGCCATACAATGACTTGCGGTGGCCAGCTGATGAACAAGTCGCTCTACCCTTCCCAGACAAGTCTGGTACCAATTCACCGATGCTGGAGGGATGCTTGGTTGGCCTAGGCGGGAAATCCTTACCAGAAACCTCGTATTGGGTGCAGGCGACAGTCGGCGCCTCCTCCGGCTGCGCTACCCACATGTGCCCAAAGCAAAAAGTACTTAATTTAATTTAAATTGAATTAATTTGTACGTCCATTTACTATTAGTGTAAAAACAGTGGAACTCCTCGCAGAATTCGATCTTCGAAACGGATGAGGCGAAGCCTTGAGTTCCGCATCAAAATCGGCTTTTTCTTTTGTCACTGTCCTATCATAAAAACTCATAAGAAAAGGGATTTTGAAAAACAGACAAGAAGGAAAAAAGGAAACATGAATAGATAAAAATCGTATGGGTTAAAATTTCTGCCATTAATCAATCCTAATACGAGATGCGCAACGCATTCCACTTCCTTCCACAGAAAATGACTTATGCTGGTCAGCTGATGAATAAGTCTGTGCTTTTTTGCCCATTCTTTCTACACATGTCTGTTACCAATCACCTGGCCTCGGCTTGGTTGACCTGCGAGGTAGCCGAACCAGGAACCTTCGATCGGAGTGCACACAATAGCAGACGCCTCTTCCGACTGCGCTACTAGGTGCTCCCGTCACATCGATATTATGCAAGATTAAAATGCGTGACATATTTCACGAAGACCTAGACTAAATCAGCCGTTGACAACCAGTCTTCAAATTCACTGAGTTTTCTTGGAGCAAAAGACGATTCACTGGTTCTTTTTTGATGAGAATAGCTGCTGACATAGCCGTATTGAAGCGTTAATTTTTGCAGGCAATTCACTGGTAAACTTCATAAATAATGCTTGTCCTTCATTTCAATTTAAAAATTTCTAGTTTTGAAAAAAAAAACATTACTTTATTGCTTCGAGCAACAGCAATCGACAGCGGATTTAACAAAAGCGACAGGTTCTTAGACATTCATGAACCATCTTTTTCGGGTTATCTCTGCAGACACCAGCAGCTTTCGTTTTGTTACAATATTTTTTTGGGCCTTCTGTCGATGCATGGATCCTGTGCCAGTGCCGATACGACGAGAAGCAGCACCACATACACCAGAAGAAGCTTCATGACTATCGGGCAGAGAAGAGCGACGCAGCAGAGTGAGCACTGTGAGTAGAAGTAGTTTATAGAATTGAATAGCAGTGTAGCTTTAGAAAAAGGGCAGACTGCTCTTTGAACCCATACCTCATTTTTGTTCGGAATTCACCTGAAAAAGGCTTAAGGATCAATATATCAAGTCAACAGAAACGTTCAATTTTAACAACAGAATTTTCGGCCTACGGAAATACCTAAAAGGCCTAAAAAGAAAGTATCCCCGGTCGGAAAAGTGAAGAAAATCGAATCGCAAGGGTACGGATTCATAGTGATAGCCCAAAAATCTATCTTTTGCATTGGACGGGATTTGAACCCGCACTGTTGGTTTCCGTGTAAGGATCATACGCCTTTAAGCCTGTTTGCGCGAAATCGAACATCGCGCAACTACAAGAGAAACAGACATTCATTGTACGAATTTTTGGTGATCGTAAAACGAGAAAAGCGCATTCTACCTTTGGAAACCAGATCATCAGTGATTAAAATTCCTTGTCACCGTGATGTAATGTCAAAGGGAATTTTCAGACACTATGAAGTTACTCTGGGGGTAGTCGAGGTCCCCAACATGGACATGAAATTCATTTTTAATGTTTTGATCTCCACCAATCGATATTGATCAAGATATCGATTTTCTGTGGATGTCATTCAGGCTGTCCGAAACTTCAGCCCTGGAGGTAATCGAGGTTGTTGGAGGGTGGTTGATGAATGTTTTGCATTCATAGTCTCTAAAGGAATCCATTCAAGCCTACAGAAGATTGAAGCTGTTAGAAGCCGCTGGGAAAGGTTCAAGCATAAAGCGCTGCAAACGAGATCTCTGCAATCAGAAGGCAATAATGTCAGCCCTTGTGGATAAGGATGGAACAACGCAAACGTCTCGAAGAGCGATGGAGGCCATCGTTCAAGAATTCTACACAGATCTGTTCCGCTCTTCCATCACTGTCCCGAAATGCTTGATGCCACCAGCTGAGGAAGTACCTCCCATTCTGGAATCAGAAGTTGCTCATGCCATCAGAAGGATGAAGCCGGGCACTGCTCCCGGACCGGACGGCATTTCTGCTGACTCCTTCGTGCGGGTGGCAGTGCCCTCTGCTCACTTCTTGCCAAGCACTTCAACCACTACCTTCGATTTGGTAGGATTCCGGACTCATGGAAGGAGTCGAAAACAGTTTTAATCTTCAAAAAAGGTCAGCAGGAGGATATCAACAACTATCGACCCATCAGTCTTCTCTCGGTTGTGTACAAGATCTTCACCAAGATACTGCTTAACCGCATGGAGCGTTGCTTGGATGAGTATCAGCCAGTGGAGCAAGCAGAGTTTCGCAAGGATTTCTCCTGCATGGACCATATTCAGACTGTCTCACAGCTCATCGAGAGGAGCCGCGAATACCACCTCCCACTTGTCCTTGTCTTCGTGGATTACCGGAAAGCGTTCGACTCTGTGGAAATCAACGCCGTTTTGAACGCACTTGCTGGTATACCATCGCCCTACATCCGACTTCTCGACGAATACTGCTCGAACACATCGACTACCATCCAGCTGTTCGATCGAAAGCTTAAAATTCCTATCGGGAAAGGAGTACGGCAGGGAGACACGATTTCTCCTAAGCTATTCACAGCGGCACTCCAGGATGCCATGAAAGACTTGAACTGGGACGATAAAGGCTACCTTGTTGACAGTAAACGGATCAGCAACCTTCGGTTCGCCGACGATATCGTTCTCATCTCTACCAGCACGGCAGAAGTCGAGGAAATGCTGAACGAGCTCAATGTGGCAGGTATGAAGATTGGATTGGGACTCGTGAGGTTAAATGGAGTCGCTCTACAACAGGTCGACTCCTACGTCTATCTGGGAAGAGAGCTGAACATGGATAACGACCTCGCTCCTGAAATCGCCCGCAGGAGACGCGCAGCATGGGCAGCCTTCAGTTCGATTCGCGAAGTCACCGATCAGGTCAAGGATCCCGGCCTCAGGGCCTCGATATTCAACGCCTCTGTACTGCCTGCGATGTGTTGCTCGACGAAAACCTGGCCCGACAACAAGACAATCGCCAGAGCGATGCAAACTACGCATCGTGCACTGGAGAGATGTCTTCTAAGGACAAGCCTTCGTCAGCAATGGCAAGAAGGCCTACGAAGCTCGGAGCTACGGGAGAAGTCGCAGTTGGCAGACCCGCTGCAGTACATGAAGAAGTCCAAATATCGCTGGGCCGGACACCTGCTTCGACGAAAGGACGATAGATGGAGTCTCCGTGTCACAGAATGGCTCACGAGAGACCATAAGAGACCACTGGGACGACCGCCAACGCGATGGGCAGACTCATTCTCAAGATCTTTCAGAGAGCGGAATCTGCCTCACTGGATGCAAACAGCCAGAGATCGAGCGGTCTGGAAGAGTTGTGGTCCCCGCTGAGAAGACCTCCAGCCGACAAAAGCACCATCAAAGTATCAAAGTAAGTAAGTCTCTAAAGCATTTTAATATGATTTTTTTTGTCATTAGAAACTGATGGAGAGTTAGAAGATGACGGGTAAACGCCCTGACTTCGTCTTCAACACAACATCGCAGAGTCACCGAATATGCGTTGTTGGCTAGTAGGAGTTAGGAGGTATAAGGTGGCAAAACTAGGCGTACATCCTGTCAATTGTAGGTAGCTTAAGATCTTTTTAGAAGGAAGAACCTTTCAAGTGAAAATTGGTGAACGTTTTTCATCCAGCCGAGTAGTTAGAAGTGGAGTCCCGCAGGGTGGAGTGCTGTCACCCCTTCTTTTTATAATTTATACATCGGATGTCCCAGCATAGTTGGAAGGCAGTGTGATGGTGGTCATAGAACTTGCTGACGATTTGAAGTTGTATAAGGAGGTAGTTACACAGCAAGATCGTGCTGCCCTGCAGTTCGGATCAGATCTCCTATACAATTGGTCCCTGCAGTGGCAATTGCCACTAGCACCGGAGAAAACCGTGTGCATGAGGTTAGGGAAGTCAGATGTTCCATGTGAATATACTGTAGGTGAACACTGCATATCTAAGGTTACAAGTGTAAGAGATTTGGGTTTCCACTATAATGATAAATTGGACTTTGCTGAGCATTGTAGTATAATTAGTAGGAGTGCGCTAGGCAAAACATATAAAATTTTCAAGGTTTTGAGCATGAGAAACAAAGATGTGTTGTTGAAAGCATATAAGACCTATTTCAGGCGAATAGCTGGAAGTGCGACAATAGTGTTTGCTCCGCATAAGAAGAAATACAGTGTGCAAATTGAGAAAGTGCAAAATAACTTCACTAGGAAACTTCTGCTTCGTACAGGTAGTTTTTTATATTCTAGAGTACCTAGAGCACAAATAATAAATAAATATCTTCGTCTGAATACATTGCAGTCTCGACGTATGCTCAGGGACGTGTGTGTCGTGTTCAAAATGCTCGCAGGGATCAAAGACATTGGCAATTCGAAATTATTTTCATTGATTCCCTCAAAAACTAGAGGTAGTTTGGAGAAACTTTCATGCGGGAAACCTAGGATCAACCTTAGATTGGACTACTTTACGTGCAGAGCGTTGTCCTGTTATCTTATACTTAAGCATGACGTTCCGCTTACCGCTAGCTCCTTCCGGTTATTTGAACGTTTTGCAGAAATCCAATTTCTTGAACATTAGGGTATTGTGTTAAAATGTCGTTTTGGATCTATCCTAGTCCGGGGGGCCACATAACTAAAAAGTAATATATGCATCGAATTCATTTGAGACTTACCGAGCGGCTCCTACAGAACAACGTCTAAACCTAAACAAGAAAAGTCGCAAATAAAAAACGAAAAAATCACATTTGTTGCGGTTGTAAGCAGGTAAAGTTGTGTGCCCTCCTTACCATGTTAGATCCCCGTTATAACGTGTCAGCCGGCGGACATCACGTGGCATGGCTCCATTGCCTCGCTTTTTGCCCGCCGAGACGGTTGTAAAACCGCGGTGATTTCTAATTTTTATGTTTGTTCGTTCGCTTTTTAGTCCATTTTAGGTTCCATTTCGTCATCTAGGAGCCGCTCGGTAAGTTTCAATTCATTTTGTTACTTATTTTTTAGTTATGTGCCCCCCCGGACTAGGATAGATCCGTCGTTTTTTATCTACGGTTGTATTTTGAACGTATGTCTTAAACGTGCGTAATAAGCTATAACTATAACTATAGCTATACACAAAGTTATGGACGTTTAATTTTTTAAACAATTTTTTTAACGAAATTTTTCATTATATTTCCGGTCAATCGGCAAACGTGAAAAATACAAAAGAACCTGCGAATTGCTACTTCAAACGAAAAAATTCAGGAAAAATGCTTTATGTCCCAATTTCAAGAGGTCAACATCTAAAGTCGAACGAAGGCAGCGTAACAATCTGCAATCTAACATTAAGAATTCACTACCAATAAAGAACTGACAACAAAAAGCAATAAAAAGTAAAAATAAGTAAAAATAATCTAGCGTTCAGCTACAAATTATCATTTATAAAAGTCACAACGAAAAAATAGGGCGCGTTTAGCCAGTTGGCCGGCTGTTGCGCGCACCAGATACCAGGTTCATGCTTCGAAGTTCCCGCCTAAGCCAACCAAGTCTTCTATCCCTCCGGGGTCGGTGAACGGCAAAGAATTTTCTGGAAAGGATAAAGCGCTGACTTGTTCATCGCCTGGCCACAGCAAGTCATTGTGCGGCCAAATACGCATTCATTTCGCCTCCACGACACCGTATAGAAGTAGAATGCGTGGCGCATCCCAAAAGAGATAGAGCAACGTCTTTTTTATCCTAGCAAAAATTGGAAAATTCTCTAATTGATAAAGGAAAATGATGCCTACGTACGTATGTACTCTTGACGGCTGATTCACCATCAGACAATATCGGCCATAGAGAAATACCTGTAGGTAACGATTTTCGGCCAGAAGACGGTAATCAGGGAGAACGAAGGGCAGAATAGGCATGTATCGATTGCGTAAGTATCGCCCACTCGAAAATGGCTGCCATAAAACCACCACCATCAGTGCGCGCGTGCGCGCGACACCGAAAAAGATACCGTACTTATGGGCTATGCAAGTTGGGACGGCGAGGAATTCGTGTCAGTAACCGGTTTCCTTGAACACACTTTGTTTTACTCCTTATGTGTTTGGAGTTGGCGAGTGACGAGACTGCCTCCTAGTATTTCGCTCAAGACGAGGAGAACGTCGAAGATGAAGGCTTCAGAGAAGCTGAGGACGAAGTGCGGAATTTCGAGAGTTGAATCAGGCCTCTAGGATGCGCCCTGCATTTTACTACCGCACCACTGCGTCTGGAGATGACTGAACAGAGGTTTATCATACACCTTGGTCTTTCGAATGTAAGATGAGCATCGCTCATCGACGGGCTGAGAGGACGACCCCCCCCCCCCCGGAAGAACGCTAAAAAGTACCCTTTTGTGTGCATTTCGTATCCGACGAAACAAGTGCTGAAATACGAAAGTGTCTTCGCAAAGCGATCTTCAAAAATTGGTGAGGATTGTTGAAATTCCTCCCATAACCTTGAAGGGGCAGCTAGTCCGGAATTGTGCCTACAATAGGACGTGCTCAAATCCGTCCTGGGCCCGGATTCATCAACGCGCATACCCATGGACGTGCTCAAATCCGTCCTGGGCCCGGATTCATCAACGCGCATACCCATGGGTATGCTGGGTATAGGGGGTAGACATACCCACGATGTGGACATACCCACGATTAAATAACATAAATCTTACCCGCCAAATCGTGGGTATATCAGTAGGTAGAGAAAACCCGCCGATCGTTGTGGGTACATCCGTATATCCATGACTCATTCGCGCGCCCCATTGACAGAATGGCGCTCCAGTGAGATCATCTGTTTTCGCGAAAGGTCTAGGGCCTGTTCATACTTCGCGACAGCAGCGACAAGAGCGCAGCGCGCGTGGCGTGCGCAGCGTGCGCAGCGTGCGCAGCGCGCGGAAGTATGAACAGGCGACAAGAGCGACAAAAGCGACTGGAGCGACAAGAGCGACTGGGGCGTCGGGCGTAGTGTGGTGTACGTAATTGCACCATAACGTCTACTTCGTGGCCTAAAATATCAAATGAATAGGGGTCGTTGGTCGGATAGTAGGATGCCCTTCCGACGCTTTAATAGACTTCTGCTCTTCCGACCTTTAATAGACTTCTGATCGATGGATGCTTTCCACACCCCTCGGGGAGGGATGATTGATCTGGGCTATATTGGCACAAGTCAAGGATGAATGGAACCATTGCTGGCAGCCTCTTGAGCAAACAGGTGTCTAGAGCGCGAAGCGGTGCGAAGCAACCACATTGGAGCAAACTTGGCCGAAGAAGGGAAAGAATGGGGCTCATCACGCTGCAACAGAGTTTTTTTAACTCACATATAATATTTGGTGCAGACGATAACGAAAAAGTGCTCAAACCCTACGGGAGACTATCGAGTTTAGTCCCACTGACTCAAGCAATGCGAAGACGATTTCCCTATCTTGAGAAGCGCAAAAATGTCGGTGTTCCAGTTTTGGCTCAGAAAATCACATCACACTAGCGCTCAATTCTGCAGCGACTGATAATACGGTCGTGATATTGGGTTGTTCGATAATTAATGTTGTTTTTCATCATAGTTGGTGTGACCCTTTCGGAACTCTACAATAAAACACGCCGATAGTAGTCTCTATAGTTATCCATTTTCAACTTAATTTTCGCCAATTTGCTCTTGCTGATGACGCTCAGTTTTTGAAAGAAATTTGTTCAAAGTTCAACCTTTGAAACAGTGTATAATAATATAAAACTCGCAATCACTACTACATAAAAATATACAGTCCACCTATCTAAGAGAGAAAATGACGTTAATTATTGAGCAACTCAATAATATGCGTAGAAAAGGAAAGCGTGGCGCATCCCAGGGGGTTATAATCAGAGCATGAATTCTTAATCCTGTTGTATCTGAATTATCAACAATTCAGCAGTCAGGGGAACAACGCAAAAGTCTAGTTAAAGGCGACAGAGCCGTCGCCGACGATAACAGCCTTTGCTGTATAGTATTGGTACACAGTAAGTGTACGCAGTCAGAGGGTAAACGAGGTGGCTGTCGTGTCATCGTCGTCATGAAGGAACAACGTTTGTCTTTGCCATCCGACGGTGGCTGACACTGATCAATCGCTTAATTGCACCATCGTTTCTCCGAGAGCAGCAGCAGCAGCTGCAGCCAGCAGCAGCAGCAACAAAAGAAGTGGCAGGAGCAGGAGAGCTGCACTGACTGCTTGCACCTTCTCCGATACTGCAGTTGACAGTGGAACTACACTTCGTGACATGCGTAGCTCGACATCAGACGCCGAGAGTCGAATCCGAGAAACGACAAAGGGGGTGAGGAGACATACTAAGTTGGCCGGGATGTTCTGGCGGTTTTGTGCAACCGATTTCCGTTCCCTTATTATTGAACCCATATTCAGCTCATTTCCTGGTGGCGATGTCCGTTCCTCCACGTGGTGCCACTGGAAACTGCCCGCTCTGCGAGCTAAGCCGAACACGGACATTCGATTGCAGGCGACAGGCCCTTGTGACAGGCCGACCTACGAACACCCATGTCACATCACATGGTGTATGACAGCTCAAGTGTTTCGAGATAGTGCTACGGCGTCCGCGGGAGCCGACGCGCGCTCGCAGAGCCCGGCGAGTGTGAGAAGTATGCGAGGGTCCCTGATGCGAGGACGGCATCGGGGGGCAACTGAGCTAGTCCGAAAGTCCCGTAACGTAAGCAGGACCCGCGTGGCAACGCTGAATGTGGGTACGTTGACGGGCCGCTCGTGCGAGTTGGTTGAAGCACTGGAGCGTAGAAGAGTGGATTTCTGTGCGGTGCAGGAGACGAGGTGGTCCTGCCGCAAGTCAAGGGACATAGGACGTGGCTTCAAGGCCGTTCTATGTGGAAGTCCCAGGACCACCAGTGGTGTCGGAATAATCGTCTCCGAACGATTTCGTGACTCGATTGTAAGCGTTGAGCGCTTTGACGATCGATTGATGAAGATCGTTGTCGCCGCTAAGGAGCGACTCTATCACTTTTTCTCTGCGTATGCTCCGCAGACTGGCTGCTCCGATCAAGCCAAGGATGAGTTTTGGAACCTGCTGGATGAGAAGACAGCAGAGGTACCGTCGAAAGATGTCATCGTAGTCGCTGGTGACCTTAATGGGCACATAGGTGCTACGAAAGACGAGTACAGCTGTCATGGTGGTTTCGGATACGGATCACGTAACGCCGATGGTGAGCGCATTCTTGAGTATGCGGAATCGCATAGCCTCACCATTGTGAACACCGTCTTCCGAAAACGCGACTCGCACCTTATCTCATACTACAGTGGGAGCTCCAAGTCTCAGATAGACTTTGTCCTTGTGAGAGATCGCGACCGGAGTCTTGTCACAGACGCGAAGATCGTGCCGTATGAGACGGCTGCCCCACAGCACCGACCGCTGATCTGCACTCTGAAGATTGTCCCTCCGAGGCTGAAGCAGGTCGAGCGATGCGGTGCTGCAAGAATCAAGTGGTGGCGAATGAGAGAGAAGGAAGCAGCTGTGATTTCTCGCGTGCGGTTACCGACAGTCACGACTGTCGACGAAACTTGGAAGAAAACGACCGACGCGATTCGTCAAGCTGCACAGTCGGAACTCGGCATTACGAAGCCTGGGCGACGGAAGGTCGACAAGCAGGCATGGCTGTGGACAGGTAACGTGAAAGCAAAAGTGCGAGAGAAGAAGTCGCTTTATCACGTGTTTCTCGGCGAAAAGACGGCCGATAACTGGCGGAAGTACCAAGAAGCGAGGAAAGCTGCAAAGAAGGCCGTGGCTGTTGCAAAAGCCACTCATTATGGAGATGTCAACGAGAAGCTCGAGTCACGTGATGGCGAGCGGTATCTGTACCGGCTTGCTAAGAATCGCCATCGGCAGACCGAGGATATTGAGAAGTTTTTCGGCATCAATGATGAGAACGGCCATCTTCTTATGGACCGCAAGAAGGCATTGAAGCGATGGCGCGACTACTTTGAGGAAATCTCTACAGTAGAATTTCCTCATCCAGCCATCCCTTCCACGGCTCCAACCCACGGCCCCGTTCAGAAGATCACCGTGGAGGAGATTGAAGCGGCTTTGAAGAAGATGAGGCCAGGCAAAGCGACTGGGCCCGATGACGTTGCAGCTGATTTATGGAAGTCCAAGTACTGGTACCCTGCTGAGTGGTTGGCGAAGTTCTTTAATCAGGTTGTGGCGGAGAAGAAAGTGCCTGAGTGTTGGCGCCAAAGTACGACGATCCCGATTTGGAAGAAGAAGGGCAGTCCTGCAGACTGCTCCAATTACCGTCCGATTCGCTTGCTTTCGCACAGCATGAAGATCTTTGAGCGAGTTGTCGATGGACGAATTCGGGACATCGTCCAGCTTTCCAGCAATCAGTGCGGCTTCGTGGCTGGCTGTGGTACCGTTGATGCCATACATGCCGTCCGCCTCCTGACAGAGAAGCATCGCGAGAAACAGAAGCCAGTGCATATCGCCTTTCTCGACTTGGAGAAGGCCTTTGACCGCGTACCGCGTGAAGTGATATGGTACGCCCTGCGACAACATGGAGTTCCTGAAGAGCTCATAGAGTGGGTGCGAATTCTCTACTCTTGTCCAAAGAGTCGAGTTCAAGCTGCAGCTGGGACCTCGATGGAGTTTCCCATCTCTGTCGGAGTACACCAGGGTTCTGCGCTTTCCCCACTCCTCTTTGTTGTCGTCATGGATGCCATCACACGAGATCTTCAGAAGCCCGTCCCTTGGACGTTGCTTTATGCCGATGACGTGATGCTCGCTAGCG
Source organism: Heligmosomoides polygyrus bakeri (assembly GCA_947359475.1). Taxonomy (NCBI): domain Eukaryota; kingdom Metazoa; phylum Nematoda; class Chromadorea; order Rhabditida; family Heligmosomidae; genus Heligmosomoides; species Heligmosomoides polygyrus. Next base: position 13,526,831 of record OX375869.1, on the reverse strand, counting down.
AAGATAAAGGAGAACTCGAGCGAGAGTTGCAAGCTTGGTGTGATCGCTTGGAGCGGTTTGGACTCAGATTGAACGTGAAGAAGACCGAGTATTTAACGACGGACGTTACCGAGTCCAGCTCCATCAAGGTTAACGGCATCGAGCTTCCACGCACTGCGGTCTTTAGGTACCTGGGATCAGCAGTCGCGTCTGACGGCAAACTCATGGTCGAAGTGAATTCACGCGTGAGTGCAGCTTGGTCCAAGTGGCGCTCGTTGACTGGCGTGCTCTGCGACAAGAAGATACCAGAGCGCTTTAAGTCGAAGATCTATAGAGCAGTCGTCCGGCCGGTAGCAATGTACGGCGCTGAGTGTTGGCCAGCGACCAAGGAAGTTGAAACGCGCCTCAGCGTCATGGAGACGAAGATGCTGCGCTGGACGGCTGGAGTCACGCGCATGGACCGCATCCGAAACGATGCTATTCGGCAGAAGTTCGGTGTCGCGCCGATAACTGACAAGATGCGCGAAGCTCGCTTACGATGGTACGGCCACGTTCTGCGGGGAGAAGAAGACAGCGACCGCAAGATAGGCCTTAACTTCGAGGTAATAGGAAAGCGGCCTAGAGGGCGCCCGAAGCAGCGCTGGGCTGATACGTTACATACGGACTTGAAAGTAGCTGGTATCCACCCCGATCTAGCGCTGGATCGGGAAAGGTGGCGTCATGACACCAGAATAGCGGACCCCGCCACGAAGCGGGACAAACGCTGAAGAAGAAGAAGAAGAAGATTCAGCTCATTTCCCATTTTTATACACGGTGTCTCAAAAAATGTATACCCTATTTGAAAGGTGATAACTTTGCTCACATAAGGATTTTGAAGAAGTTAAAAGTTCATGTAAAAGCCTAATAAAATAGAAATTTTCCGACTTAAGAGCGGTGTGGATTGCGCCATGCATTTGCCTGAATTCTTGCATTTTACACTCGATTAATTGTGTTTGGCTGGAATACTTGTCATAATTTCTTCACGAAGTGGCTGTTTCGATTGAGGTTAAGGTTTAAAACTTGAAAACACACTACGACTCGCGAAAAACGCAGAGTATTTCAAAAGAATTCAGGTGCTGTTTGAAAGGTTCCAACATTGCTGCTGGTGAAGCTTTTGAAGAGATTGGATCTCCCGCGAAAGCACAGTGTAACGAGATTTTTGTGGCGTAGAATTATTCAAGATTGCGCCATGCCCCGTCTAAAACCTCTCATTTCACAATCGATTGATTGCGCATGGGCTGAATGCTTGTTACATTCTTGTTAGTACTTAACCACGTTAACCTATGATAGTCTTCTTCTACCGTAGTACTGTGTTTTCAAGTTTTAAACCTTAAAAGGAGCATATATCTATTAAATTGGTCTGTTAAATTTACATGGTAAGCGAGTGCTCGGAGTTAATATTTTCTACAGTTTTATATTAGCTTTCTCTATAACTTTGGCCATTCTTGAGTCCGAAGTGTTTACTGTTGAGTTCGTTTGATTCAAAAGTTTGCCTACTGTTTATTGTTGTTGTGATGTGCTCTTGTACTTGCGCGCCTTTTGACGCATAAATTAATTAATTGATTAATTAAAGCGGCCACTTTGTTGGGAAAATATAACAAGTGTTCAAGTGAAACGCAATCAATCGAGTGCAAAATGCAAAATTTCAGACGAGCGCATGGCGCAATCCATTCATGCATCCGTCGAAAATTGCCTATTTTATTAAGCTTTTATAAGAGCCTTATATTCGCTAGTGCCTTTACTGCGAGCAAAATTATCTCCTTTCAAACGGCGTATACATTTTTTGAAACACCCTGTATAACGTGTAATACGGAATTCCCCATTGTATCTGACAGACTAATTTTTGGTCCACCTATACGACGAAATTTTATTTCAATTTCAAACTGGCCAATCAGTCGTCGAAACAGGCCAGCAAATCAACCGTCTGGGGCCGAATAGGGTTGGAGAAAGACCGTGCAACGGTGGTTCAAGAAGCTTCGTTCTGAGGATTTCAAGCATGAAGATGAACCCCGAAGCGTCATTCAAGCACGGCCGCACATATGAAGGCCTTCGTGGACGCTAATCCACCGCAAACAGTCCATGAGATTGCGGAAATTTTAGGCGTCAGTAAAACTGCTGTAAAAGATGACTTGAAACCCCTAGAAAAGGTAAAAAGCTGGAGAAGTGAGTGAGTGCCCCATGATCGCCAGAAATTGTCGCGTTTCGAAATCTGGTCTTCTCTGCTTTTTCGGATTCAAAACAACCCGTTTCTGGATCGAGTGGTGATGAAAAGACATGTGATGAAAAGTGGGTTCCGTACGATAACCGAAGACGATCAGGGCAGTGGGTTGGTGTCGACTAACCCCCTGGCACTTCCCAAAGCCGACATCCCACCAGAAAAAAATGAGGGCAACAGTGTGGTGGTGGTCGACGGCTGGCGCAATTCACTACAATTTTCTGAAATTAGGTCGATCCGTCACAGTAGGACTCCGTCACAGAAGAGTCCTACTGTGATGTGAATCGACGAGATGTACCGAGAATTACGTGAGCTGCAAACGGCACTGGTCAGCAGAACAAACCCGTTCTTCTGCACGACAACGCCAGCGTTTCGCGAGTCACCATGCGAAAATTAAACGAACTAGGGGCTGAAGTTCTGCCTCATCCGCCATACTCACCAGACCTTAGGCTAACAGACTACCAACTTCTTAAGCACTTTCAGAAATTCCTTCCTGGTAGAACCTTCGCAAATCTAGACCACGCAAAGCTGCCTTTAGAGAATTTGTTGCATCTCCACCACCCGATTTTTCCTGATGAAATTATCCAACTAGTATCGTTTGGTAGAAGCGTGCTGATCCGAACAGTTCTTATTACGACCGAGTTCGGTGAGTAAGGAAAAAGTTGTGATCGTTTAAAGTGGGCCAATCAAAACCACCAACACCTTTCCGGCCAACCTAGTACAACCGCATGATTCTGAAGGATTTCGTTCTCTGGAATTGCTCAATGAATGGATCTCCATCTCACCATAGTCAACTTGGTCGCGACGGAACTGTGCTAGCGATCCTATTGAGGGGAGGAAGGCTATCTTGGACAGGGCGGGGTAGCCAAGTCGACGGTGAGTGATGCACGCGAACGGAACGGAAAGGCGACGGCGGTGAAAGGACCGAGAAAGAAGTCAGCAGCGGTGATGGAGACGAATGCCCTTGCAGCTGCTGCTGCTGTCTGCACTCGTGAAAAAGCAACAGCCGTGCAGACGAACCCTTAGAGGAGGAGCTCGGTGCTGACGAAGGAAGTGTCGATAGTCTCGGAATTGGGTGGTGCCTGCAGTACGCGCCATGCATTCCACTATATCGCTTGAATATTTCAAATGTATATACGTAACCTGGGCGAGTGTAGCGGAGTGGGAGGGCGTGCCGACTTCGCGTACACCCGATACCAGGTTCCCGGTTCGGATTTCCCGCCCAAACTAACCAAGGCTTCCATCTCTCAGAGGTCGGTGAATTGGTACCAGGCTTGTCCGAGAAAAGGATGAAGCTCTGACTTGCCCATCGGCTGGCCACCGCAACTCATTGTATGGCCAAATACGCATTCAAATCACGTCCACGACACCCCGTAGAGATGGAATGCATTGCGCATCCCGAAAGGGATTGAGTAACGCCGTCCTTTATCCTTTTATATACGTCACCTGAGGGAATTTCCATGGATCAACAGAAGAAGACCTCATGTACACTTCTTCTCAGTGAATAAGGCTTTAATCTTTCGAGCAAGAAAGGAACCTGGGCTCGGAATGAAGTCTGAGAACACTTGAAGTACAACCATTTAATAGTAAGAGAAATAAGAAGGTAGTATACCAGACGGGAATGCTCTACGCCATTACACCATCGGCGGCGCCGTTTGATCATTCCCGCCCGGTCAGAGGGAGGTGCGGGTTCGAGTCCCGCCTGGCGCTAGAAGTTTTGATCGCAACAAAACATCGTTGTGACAGCTTACAACCTCGATGCCAGCCAATTGAGGCTTAAAGAAACTGATTTGAGTAGTATACCAGACTTCACATTCATTTCCTAAACATTCAGAATAAAATTGAAGGTAAAGAACAGACAAAGAAAGGATCAGAAATTTTGGATCTATTCTAACAGGGGAGAACCACATCACTCCGTCTTTTTGACTGCGGTGACAATGTTCAGTATAAATTATTTCACAATGACGACACGCTGAATCAGTTTAGGTCAAGAAACTTTCGGATCTATTCTTCTGAGGTTTGGGGCTCTTCACTTAGTGATTTTTACAACGACGGTAAAATTGAAACTGCACTATTTTACAAAGGCTTCCCACTCAGCCAGCCTACGAGAGGATCCTTCTACGTCATTTCCTAGCGAGGTTGGGCCTCCTTGTTTGTGTTTGCTTCGCTTTTCTAGCGGTACCTACCTCCGGCTAGGATACCCAAACATTCCTTCAAAATAACAAGTCGCAAAAGAACCGCATGTTTCTTTTTGCTTGACTTGGGTGCACTCCTTCGACTAGGATAGATCGTAAATGTATTGCGCTCTAAGCATTCCAACCCTATCCGAAACAGTCTATTTCAGGGAAGCTTTGGAACGTTTAGTTCCTCCTAATCAGACTCCTATCAGCTGTCGTTACTGCTAATGGAACGCCTGAAGTCTGTCTCCCAAGCACCGGAGAGTGAGAATTCTCGAGGTCTCTTCTGCAAAGATAAGGGTTCCAATGCTTCCGTTGCCTTTTCACCACAGTGTGTAGGTGTCTACTGGGCCACTAGAAAGTCAAACGTCGACGACTCGAGTAGGTTAGTGATCAACGAGGCGATATTGTGACTGCTTCGATTTCCTCGAATCTTCTCACAGTAGCGACCGCTCTACTGATTTTTGGCTAAACGTGTTCTGAGGTTGCACAACTCACGCTGGTTTTTGAGACGTTTGTTTAAAAGGTTTGAAACGAACGACTTGGGAAACTTTCGAAAGCGTTGAGGAAGTCGTGAAGAGGACGAAGAACGTCCGACTTCATGGCCACCTATTCGACTCAACTGTTCCTCACGTCCTAACATACGCCTCAGAGACCTGGGCTGTAGGAAAGTAAGAGGAATACGTGATCAGCATCGAGAGGACGATGCTCGAGTGACACGACTCACGCAAGTGAGAGAGGGCCTCCGTAGTTCCGAGCTATGTACGTCGACGTTAGATCATCAGACACGCTGTCGCACGGGCCAAGTCGTCGAAAATTGGCTGGGCCGGCCACGTAATGCGCTTCGCTGTCACCCACTGGACAGGAGCCGTCTTCGACTGAACTCCACGGGATGACGACAAAACGTCAGGACGCCCATCAAAGCGTTAGTCAGAATTCTTCATGAAATTGCTCCACGAACGATATAACGCCCTTCGTGTACCTCGAGAATCCATTGTGGAACATCCTGGCACGCGAGAGGGGCGAATGGAGGCGCTGGTGGTGCCCGCTCTTGGAAAGACATTGATCAACGGATGACAGGTGATGCAGGTGATACGCAGGTTTAGGCCGGTTGTCTGAAAAAGTACTGACCACCGAATCTCTTGCTTCGAGACCCACCCGTGCAATGTTTTAGTCGTTTATCTTCCCCCTTGGTAGATGATTCGATCCCGTACATAGAAGTCCCCTTGTCCCTCACTTGCGAAAGACAACGCAACAGGCCCTTCATATTTCTCCACGTAACCCTTAGAAGTAAAATGCGCGGCGGATCCCGAATAGAATTTGACAAATGATGTCAATGATGGCAGCATATATGTTTTTATTAGTACGATTTGAGCATAGGGATGTGATAGCGAAAGCAAACCGTAGCTCTGCTCATCGTCTAAGCGTATTGAGATGCTACACTGGGATGGGCTTCTTATGAGGGTTAGGATTCAACAACTGATTACCGCTTTCCAACGGTGAAAATCCCGACAAATACCGATCCTTCACATCAGGAGGTTTGGCGGCAGCTGTGAAAATTACCGCCAAACTTCCTGATAAGAGATTCATCAACATCAGGTTTGCGATACTTTCACCGTTACCGGCCGTTAAACAGTTGGTGAATCTGGCCCGAGATTGTCGTCGTACTCCGACTGACGTTTTGGCAGTTTTTTCCTTCTGCGGAGCCCGTGAATATTTCCGACTCTTCCAGGCTCAAGAAGGCAAAACTGTCGAAGCTTCAGTCGGAATAAAGCTAGCCTGTCAAGTTCACATCATAATTTCACCGGTTATTGTCCAAACCTGGAGCAACGTACAGCACGGAAAAGCACCCTAACAATAAGAAAGGGTTTAATCAGAGAAGCTTTCGAGAAAAAATCCAACAAAGCGTAAAAAACACATAAAACCAAGGCGAGCGGATTTCGCTCCGGCCTCGGCCTCAGAGGCGTTTAACTGCGTTCAGGTTGTTCAGAAGAAGAGAGCTGACGGTGTGCGTCGTGACAACAAAACCAGCTCAGTCGCCGCCTTCGCTTCAACGCCGAACACGACGATCAGTTCAACGCCGGACGAACTGGCTGGCTGGCTGGCCGGCTGGTAGTAATCGCGTACGGATTCGAGCGACTCAGCCACCGCAACTTGTCTCTTCGGTGTCGAGCGAAAAACTCGAGGAGGACAACGGACGGCGTCTGCGCCCCTTAATAAGGGCCTGTTGCAAAACCGGAACCGTTCGGCGGAATTGCTGACAGTGAAAGCTATCGAACGCCAGAAGCTGGTCTGACTGTGGCATGACCTCGGGACCAGGCGGAAACAAGGGCGGATGGTGTTATCTAGCAGGGCAGGGCCTGAATTCTGAAAACGACCAAGATTCTAGATGATAGGTAAAAGAAAAGGACGATGTTAAACTATCTCAAATTGGGATGAGCCATGCACTCTATTTCGACTATTGTGGAGACAATTTTAATTCGTATGCGGTCTATACAACGACTAGAGGTGTCCAAACGACTAACAAGTAGTGGTATACTTCTCATAAACAAACCCGATTTCAATTCACCAAGTGAAGGCCTGACGACGAATAAGAACCTCGATTCAGGCTTTCTTCTATCGCACTTCCATTGACTACGCTACCACCCGTCCAATCATTCAGAATAAAAGAGATAAAAAAGTTACTCGATGCCTTTTGGGTTGCGCACACATTCTACTTCTACGGGATGTCGAGGCGGCGATTTGAACGCGTGTTTGGCAAACAATGACTTGAGGTGGCTAGCCGATGGGCAAGTCAGCACTTTATCCTTCCCAGACAAGTCTGGTACCAATTTAACCCGGAGGGATGGAAGGATTGGTTGACCTGGGCGGGGAATCCGAACTAGGAACCTGGTATTGGGTGCACGCGACAGCCGGCACCCACACCGACTGCGCTACACGCGCCCTTAAGATTCAAATTTTTTCTAAAATTTGGATCGAAACATAGATGGAGTTCACTGCTTAGCTTCAAAATGTTGCAATCTGATTGATATATGGAGAGCTGAGAAATCACCGAGAGAAACTTTTCTTTTCTGAAAATCTTTCTTTCTTTTCTCCTAGATAACCGGATTACAGCGGAGGAAGCCGGCTGGCATGTTCCACATAAAAAGAAATGAGCTGTGAATTTAAAATTTGGAAAAAGAAAGATAGCTAGCTTAGGCGTTGCATGCTGTCGATCCCGTACTTTACAACAAGGGATTTCAGATCGCTAACCTCACCTCGCGGCACCTGATAGCGTAGCAGATGGAGGCGGCGCAGCCGTCGCAAATCGAGCGCTCTTGGTTCGGGTGCAGCCGAAGCCAACCAAGACTTCCACCCCTCTGCGGTACGTACTTGTACAGAAACGATAAAACATTGACAGGTCTATCAGTTGGCAACGGAAAGTCACTGTATAGGCCAAACACGCATTCAAACTAGCTCCACGAGATCCCATAGAAGTAGACTGCGCGGCGCATCCGAAGAGGAATTGATTGCCGCCGTCGTTTATCTTCTTATCCATAATGAAATTTAACCAGAACTTTCTTTTGAAATTGCACTGATTTATGAGCAAACAGCCAAATTGTTATATGGACTTGCAAACCACTGCGGTGGGGCGGGGGGCGAGATGTACGGCCGAGTTGGCGAGAGGGCGGAGTCGAGTTTCTATCCTAGCGTACCGAGGGTCCGGGAAAATTTGTTTTGTGTCTCCAAAGTTTCGTAAGGCAGTCATTAGACTCTCAAGGAAGCCTAGAGGGTTAGGGGTGGGTGAGCGAGGGAACGAGGGGAAGATCGTATGCGCCCTTACGAAGGGCGTGGCCTATTTTGTACATCCTTACCGTCCACCGCAAACCACACATCCATAGTTCGAAATTCGAAAAAAAAACAGAATAGCACATGGGGCATTTCAAGATCTCGCACTCCTTGACAAGAATAATTTTTACATGCTTTCTGAGGCGTACAGTGGCTGTTACAGACGTTTTAGATGCGACTTTGCGATCAAAAGTCCTGTACATAGCATGCAGGACTCGAACCGCATCCTCTGCTTTCCGGACAGGGTGCTAGCCCACTAGACCACCAGCGCTGTTTTATTGTGCAATATTCACGATAATGGTCACTGCACAAGAATATCGTGGATATTGCGAGTGGTCAAAACGGCGCTGGTGGCCTAATGGGCTAGCATCATGCCCGGAAAGGAGAGGGTTAGGGTTCGAGTCTTGTGTGACGCACGAGTTTTGACTGTAGTGAAATCCTTCTAATACTTTTTGATTAGGTTCTGGCCGAGTTCAGTTCGATTCGAAATTCCAGCAGGTTCTCGAAACTTCAACGCGAAATTTTCGACGAAATGACACGAAAGTAGCTCTTGTTTGTCGCACTTGTAGGATACCGTCTGCTGTCGCTGAACACAGACGAGCTGAATTTTCGCGAACTAAGATGACCCTCATCTGAGACAGTCGCCTCAGCTGCAGTCTAAGCCAGAGCCTGATCCAAAAAATAGAAGCGTCATGCTCTAATTTTTGAGACAAAACAACGAAGAAAACGAAATGGTGACAGCGAAAGCGGATAAGTGACACGAAAAATATTAGAATATTCGGGAGAGATGAATGTTTGAAGTGATTCAAACGAAAACATCATTTACTCCTCCAGGTCTACAGAAGCCGAGCAGAAGCCAAGTGCAAGCAGAAATGACTGCGTTCAGAGCTCTGTTGCTTCAGATCGTGGTCGAAGATAGCGTGGGTCTGCCCTTAAAGGGTAACACACCACACCACACCGCAACCATCGATTGGCAGCGACGTAATTACAGTTCGATCCTAGGCGGTTTCAGTGAAAAATCGCTGAAAAAGGTGGCAACTGCCCCACACGGACGAGTCAGCGACGGAAAAAAGTGGAATCGACAAGCAGCAAGGCGATCCGGTGCGAAGTGGTGGAAGGATAGACGATGAGGAGAGAAATCGTGGGCGACGAGAAAGGCAATTACTGTTCCTCATTTTGGAGGTTGTACGCAGTTAACCGGTTCCAAGCACAGTGAGGCAACCTTGGCAAACGGCAGCGTACAGATAGATATGTGGCGTAGAAGGAAGGAACACCAGTTCCTTCTTCAAGCCGTGGATATGGAATACATAAACCATTTTCACGTTAATTATAACTTATTATTATTTTCCAAACCATGCGCTCCAAAGGAAGTGGCTGTTCGCAAAATAAGCTCTGTAGAAAAGAACGTTCATGGGTACGCGTTGCAGCTGATTTGATTCCAGATAGAAAACGAAGTAAAGGAAGACCAAGAACAAGATGGCTGGATGACATCGCAAGATACAGAGGGACAAGGGCAAAAGAAGCCATGAGAAACTGGACCGCTCTGACTGAAGGGAATCCGAACAGGAACGCTGAACTCTTCGCAAAAAAAGCACGTAGATACGCCGTTGTTTGCGCCGTTGCGATAAAAGAGATGTAATAAATAAATAAATAAATAAATAAATAAATAAATAATTTTCCAATAATAAAAGTTTTATAAAATTCTCTTTCAGGCAGCTGAAACAAAAAATTAACCCAAAAATCCGCCACTAACTGAAATTGATAGGGGGGGGGGGATAATTCATGCTCAGAATGTCGCTCATTCCTATGTCGTCGAGTAGAAGACGCAGTGACCCGTCTCGAAGTAAAGGAGACGGCTTCTCTTACTGACCCGAGTCCCATACAGGCTACCAGTAAATGGGATGAGGTAACCTGAACTGGTCCGACTATCCGACTGCGGCCAGGAAAGGCAGCGCAATTGGGGAAAGTACAAACAATACATTAAGAAGAGTCGAAGAACACACTTCGCCAGACTGACACGGCCAGTCTGGACCAGACTGTGGAGAACCGGTCAGGTTTATCCATTGGTGTGGTTAGGTTGTACCGTAAAATAGCTGTCTCAATTTGCCATTGCCTCCACCAGTCTCCGATCTAGGCAACAGGCATCTTTCTCCATGAGTTTAGCCACCTAGCCTCACTTAATAGCTATAAGATGTACAAAGAAATAAAGAAACAAAGAAGGGTAAGCAAGTTGAGAATAGAGAATTTGGAAAAGGAATTTGGAACTAATGAAAGCAAAATAAGATTCCCTTGAACGCTTCAGTGTAAAGGAAGCCCTTGCTGCTAGATCACTACTTATAGGCTGATACATCGGCTCACCCATCAACAGCGAATCAATTTTGATAGATATTGATTGCTTGACGAGACCTAGCGCAGTCAGAGGAGGCGCCTGGAGACACGTGTATCCGATTCAATGTTTCTGGTTCAGACTTCCTGCCCGGTCGAGCAGGCTGTCCATTCCTTCGGGGTCGATGAATTGGCGCCAGTCGTGTTCGGGAAGGATAAACTACTGACTCGTCATTGGTAAGCCTTTGTATGTAATTGTTAAGGCTAAATGCGCATTTAAATCGCCTCCACGACATCCCGTAGAAGTAGAATACGTGGCGCATCCCGAAATTCCATTCGTTTTTTTTTTACCTTGAAAACAACATGGCTGAGGGGTCCCGCGAAGAGAGGGGTACAACTAGCCTGATTGGTCTCGGCTTATTCTGGGGAAAGTCGACAGTATGTATTTGATTGCATAATATTTTATACTTGATGAAAACTGCATTCAGATATTGATTCAGTTCAATTTCTTCAAGCCTCAAGTGGCTGTTATCGAGGTTGCAAGCTCTCGTAATGATGCCTTTCGCTATCAAAACTCCAGCACCAGGCAGGCATCGAACCCAAACGACCTGCTAACCAGGCGGGAATGCTCTACGCCATTAAATCACCGACGCTTGATCGAATCCGGTACCACGTGTGGATGTTGCGTTTGATGAAACAGCGCCGGTGGTGTAATGGCGTAGAGCATCCCCGCCAGGTCAGCAGGAGGTGCGGGTTCGAGTCCCGTATGGCGCTAGAGTTTTGGTCGCAACAAGACATCGTTATAAGAGCGTACAACCTCGATACCAGTCACTTCAGGCTTGAAGAAAATGAACTGAATCACCTTTGCTCTTAATTGCTAATCAATCGATCGATGGGTTGAGCCATGCACTTTACTTGGTTACAGTATCGTAAAAACAGTCGCATAGCCAAGGGCACGCCGTTAAATGCTACAACGTTTTAGTTCACTTATCCAATATATGAACACATAGTTTGAATTTTTATAAAATTCCCTTTTTAGAAAGAATAATAGTCTTTGTTCAAAAGAGAAGGAATCGGTCCTTCTTAGTGCCAAAAGAGGAGATTGCGAAAGGAGATTGCGCCATGCTCTCATCCAAGACGTCGCGATTCTCATTCGAATGAAGGAGAACTTCCGCTCAGAACGTGTGTGCGGCTAGACCTGTTAAGGTGCTTGACCTTCCTTCTTGAACTGCTCCACATTAGCTAAATGAAATATCTGAGTGTACAAGTAAACAAATAGGTCTCAATAGCATTTAGCTCTTCTCAAAAGGAGGAACGGAGTGACAGAGCCCAAGAGAGACTTCAGAAGCCGTCGATGAGATCGGATCGAAGACAATTAAGACGTTCGGCTGCGATAGACGGCGCGGCGCACCCCACGATCTGAGGCGGTCGAGTTCAAATGCACGTCGGGACAAAGGTGTGCGATAAAATCGAGAACCTTGGCGTCGCGTCAAAACACTTGACCGCAATCACAGCTACCCGTCACTCAGCAGCAGACGAACGACAGTTCGCTCGTCCCTGACGACGACATCAGCCGCCGGCCACGTCGTCGGTCGTCTAATGGGTCACCCACTCCCCGTCGTCGTCGTCGTCGTCTTCGGGCACGGCGGCAAACTCGTTCGCGGCTTACAATTAGGCGTGTGCTAGCTCATAAAGTTTTGCAATCAGGACAGATGGTGGCGAGATGACCGCGTTCCGACGAGGAAGGGGAGCGGTAAAAAGGGGTGTGGAGAAGAAGAAAAGAAGACGTTGCGTATTCAAGGTCTACTACTGACAGGAGAAACCGCCAACCTGAGAAGGTTAGCATGAAGTGCTGGAAACCTGACTCCAAAATATGCTAAGAGCAGCTGAACTTCACTCTGTTTTCTTATCTCAAGTAAAGCTACGAGAAGCTGCTAAAAGTGATGTACAGTGGTAAACTAGAGAATCTGCTCCAATTTTGCTTCGCGTTCAAATGCCGCGGCTCTTAATGAGGGGTATAATTAGTCTTGAATCTGTTGTGGTGCTAACGTATCCAGGCTAGCCTTTATTTCGAGCACACCAGAAACCTTTAAACTCTTATCCTTTTAAAAAGGTCTTTTTAACAATTTTTTAAGGAAAAATAATGCATAAACTAAAATAATGCAAAATTGTAAGGATAAGGGATAAACGATAAAGGACGGCGTTACTCAATCCCTTTCGAGATGCGCCACGCATTCCACTTCTACGGGATGTCGTGGAGGCGACTTGAATGCGTATTTGGCCATACAATGACTTACGGTGGCCAGCCGAAGAACAAGTCAGCGCTCTATCCTTCCCAGAGAAGTCTGATACCAATTCACCGACCCTGGAGGGGTGGAAGGCTTGGTTGGCTTGTGCGGGAAATCCGAACCAGGAGCCTGGTATCGGGTGCACTCGACAGCCGGCGCCTCCTCCGACTGCGCTACACGCGCCCATTTATTATGAAAACGTCAGAAAAACAAATAATGCATAATTATAACACCTCCTTCTTTACTTCACCTTGGGCCACTTCGAAGATGTTATAATACATAAGTTTGTCCTAAGGAAGGTGGCATAACAAACCTTAGAGGGTTATTTTTACTTATTCATGCATGCAAGTATGTTTTAAAATAATTATAGCTAATTTCAGGGCGCGGGTGGCGCAGTCGGAAGAGGTGCCGCCTGTCGCACCCGATAACCTGGTTTCTGGTTCGTATTTGCCGCCGAGGCCAACCAACTCTTCCACCCCTCCGGGGTTGGTGAATTAGTAGCAGACTTGTCTGGGAGGGATAAAGCGCTGTCTTGTTCATCGGCCGGCCACCACAAATCTTTATATGGGTAAAGACGCATTCAAATCACCTCTACGACATCCCATAGAAGTAGAATGCGTGTTGCATCCTGAATGGGATTAAGCGACGCCGTCTTTTATCCTTTTTATAGCTATTTACAGGCTACAACGGCGTTAATCAAACCAAATTAGGATGCGCCACGCACTCTATTTCGAAGGGATGTCGTTGAAGCAATTTGAGTGCGTATTTGGCCTATACTGCGACTCGCAGCAGCCGGTCAACGAACAAGTCAGTGTTTTATCATTCCTTCCTGTCTTGTACCAATTCATCGTCACCGGAGGTATGGAAGGTTTGGTTAATCTTAATCTTTCTGGCGCGATCAGGAACATCAGGCCGTGGTGCACGCGATAACTGACACCTCCTCCGACCGTGCTACTACACAGCTTTGTTTGTTACTATTCTTTGGTTGTATCGGGAAGTTGTATTGTAAACTGGTAATGGGCCGGCTCTATTCTGCACATTGATTTCAAAAGGATCTTATATACAATTTGTGTTCATCAATAGAGAAAAACTCGTAGACATATGAAATTGTCCACCTCAATAGCATCATCCGGAACATTAAGGCTGTAGTTGCTTCATCAACTTTTCGGAAGGCTTTCTTCAGGAACTAATCAATTTTTATAGGTATGTAGGTTAATTCTCACCGTTTTAAGGATTAATGATGAGGCTAGCGACGTAGGCCAACCAAGCCTTTCATCACTCCGCGGTCGCTGAATTAGTACCAGATACACTTATGCTTGAATGGCTCATTCGAATAGGTATTCGAATGCATGTCATTCGAGTTTGAACATCCAAATTCGAACATTCAGAAAAAGCACATTGTTAGAATATATTCGAGTTCGAATACGAAAACTATCACTGTTCGAAACCAAACGAATATTTAACATGTTTGTGAGGGCATAAATACAGTACCAGACTTATCTGGAGAGGGTGGATAAAAACACTGACTTGTCCACCGGCCTGGCTCCGCAAGTCATTGTACTGACCAAACATGCATTCAAGTTGGCTCCACGAAATCCCATAGAAGCAGAGTGCGTAGCGCATTCCCATCGGAGATTTGTTAGCCCCATCCTTTATTTTCTACCCTTTATCCGGTTTACGATTGATTACGAAGCGGCGCAGAAGACCTTAAGATGCACGTCTCTTGGTTGGATGGAAGTTGCTGAGACCAGATCTTCTTCATCCGGTAAAAACTAGCCTTGTAAAATTTTGACGCCTGTCGTATTAAACCTGCACAGCTCCTGCTAACGGGGTCTCATCTTCTCTCTTAAAATATGAAATCGTGCTTTACAGGAACATGACCCTTTGAGGACGGATTCATGAACGACTTTACCCAGGATTATGGAGGTCGAGGGTAAGAACTGGAATAGAAGGAAGGACAAATAGAAGGACAGAAGGATTATCTGGATCTCACAAGAGCGTGGAGTTAGGGGAATGGTGAGATATGTAGAGTTATGTCAAGTCAATCTTTCGCTTTCGGCTTTGTCATATATTCGAAGAGCACTTCAAAAAATTTTATAGGCAAAACACTCAGGTCGTCGTTAGTAATTAAGACAGATGTTTTTCTTCTCCTCCTCTGACTGAAATTTTGCCTAAAATAACTCAAATTTTGCTGGATAAATACCACAAAATCATGGCTTTCTGAAGCGAACTTCTTTATGATCAGGAGTCTTGATGTTGCCTTATTTGCCAGATAAAGTGTCTCGAAGATAAAACTTCGCATCACATATAAGACCCCAGAAGAAAAGCTTGATTTGCTCTGTTACACTTGAAGGTCTTATATGTGATGAAGGATTTTATTTTTGAGACACTTTATCCGGCAAATAAGGCAAAATCAAGACCTCTGGTCATAATGAAGTTTGCTTCAGAAAACCATGATTTTTTGGTATTTATCCAGCAAAAAGTGAGGTTATTTTAGGCGAAATTTCAGTCAGAGGAGGAAAAGAGAAAGATATGCCTTAATTACTAAGGCCAACTTGAGTGGTCTGCCTATAAAAATTTTTGAAGTGCTCTTCGAATATTTGACAGAGTCGAAAGCAAAGGATTGACTTGTCACGGAAACAATTGCTTTCCATCTGAAGGAAACAACTTCAGAGAACGAAATTACATCTTATATCAATTCAGTTTCTTTAAGCCGCAATTAGCTGGGTACCGAGGATGCAAGCTGTTACAACGATGTCTTGTTGCGATCAAAACTTCTAGCGCCAGGCGGGGCTCGAACCGTACTTCCCTCTGACCGTGCGGGAATGCTCTGCGCCATTACACCACCGACGCTGTTTGATCGAACGCAACATTCACATCTCGTGGGACCCATCAGCACCCACCCGTAGAATTATATCGTTCATCGAATTATATGGCATCATGAATTCCAAATCTGCCCTCTGTCCACTATCCTCTGTTGGTAAACTTACCATTAACCGAATACCCTACCAATCCTGAATCCCCCCTCTGGATACCGTACTATAATATTTTCTAGACATCTAGCAATCCATGCGAAAAACGATGTGAAAATCAGAACCTGTATAAACTGAAAACCAGGGAAAACGTGCTAGGAAAACAAAACGCTTAGAACAAGTCGAAGAAGAAGATCGCCGTGTGATGCCGCCAGTAGCACAGGGACTTGGTCAGAATCGCGTGTGACCAACCAGCACTTCAATCAGTGGCGAACGAGCGTTCACGAGCATATCATAGTATTTGGGACGGGGACGGGCATTAACCGTGTCGTCGTCGTCATCGTCGTTGCAGGGGTTGGTTCGTGGATACAACCTGCGCTCCAGTTTCACCACCGTCGTCATCGCCGCCACCCAGCCTCCTCCACACACACGCAATCCGGCGATTGATCAGAGTCGCGCAACGACAGCAATCAGTCGTCGACGTGCGTCGTCATCCGGCACGATGATTTCATCTTCTCAAAGACGTCAGATCTGGGGTGGATTCACGCTTGCCTGCTTCAGCGATCGCTTCGTCAAGCTGAGAGGACCCGATGTAGTCGTACACGGGACTGCCCCGGAGCCGAACTTCAGAAACCCACAACGCGCCACAGATAGGGAAAAAGCATAAAGGACAGCAGTATTTGATCTCTTTTCGAATAGACCACGGATTCTGTTTCTACGGGAAGACGTGGGGCAACTTGAATGTATACCATTTTCTCTTGAAAGTGGACGCTTTTCAAATAAAATCTGGGCCCTCTTTTATGCTAGCCTAAGACCTTTCAAATGAGAGCAAACTCTTCCCTTCCTCTACATTAAACCAGAAATTCTTCTTCAAAAATTTAGAATATTTTTTGTTCAAGGAAAATTTTACTATAATTTTGTTTAAAGTTTAATTCATCTACTCAATAAGTAACACCTTGTTTGAGTTCCATATAAATTTTTATTTTTCTAGAAAAAACAATGGTTTAAAACTTGTTTCAAAGAACATGAGGGCAGCCGTTTTTTAGTGCCAATAAAAAGGATTACGCCACGCCCCGTCCAAAACGTTGCGATTATTATTCGATTGATAGGAGATTTAGATGTTCTATTTGCGTGGTGTTTGCCACCTGTTAACGAAATAACAAAAACAATTGTAAAAAACGCAAATGTTCTCACTTGGATGGTTTTAATGTAGGTAGCGTTTACACCATCAATCGAATAAAAGTTCGGCGAAATTTTTTAAGTGCATGGCGCGATCTGATTTTTTAATAAGCTATATGTTTGCTTCTTTACTGTGCCTTAATAAAAACACTAATTTACTATTTTTTTTCTAAAATTAAAAATTTTATAACATTATTACACTTATTGAGCAAGGTAAACTAAAAAATTTCAAGGAAAGTTTTACCAAATTTTCCTTGAACAAAAAATCATCCTAACCATCTTATTAAGTCAAGCGTTAGTTTAACTTTATTTTTGCCTATGAAAATATTAAGTTTATTTTTTTAACTTATTGAGTGTTAGTTTAACCTGCCTGAAAGTCACTTCAATTCACTTGAAGTCTTCAATTTGATTTCCAACGCCTTAAATCTAGCTTAGAAAAGTGTCTAATTTGATTTGAAAACTGTCCAATTCGACGTGAAAATGATATCTATTTGGCCATGCCAGAATTACGATGGCAGGCCGATGAACAAGTCAGCGCTTTATCCTTCCCAGACAAGTCTGATACTAATTCATCGACCCTAGAGGGATGGAAGACTCGGTTCGCTCGGGCGGGAAATCCGAACCAGTAACCTGGAATCGCATATTCGTGGCAGCTGGCGCCTCCCTAGGATGCGCTACCACATGCTCCATCTATTATGTTTGCATACGAATGCTTCTCGGATATTTGAATTGGTCTTTGACTTGCATCAAACTGAGCGAGGCAAACTCATCGATCTAGCCGATGCCTACAGCATTACCAAACTATTCTACTTGTAGTTTAATGTCGAACCAAGAACCTGATATCGGCTGCACGTGACAGCAGGCACCTCCTCCGACTGTCCTACACGCGTCACAGATAGGAGCACGAAACGAAGCTGATGCACAACCGAAGAACTTCACCACACGAAGGATGCCAACCAAGAAAAGGGGACTTCCCATGGAAGGATTGGTCGGTAAGTGCCTTCCCCATCTGTAGAGGTCTGTTACACCCACAGGTTCACACCCACGTAGTCCGAACTCTTATCACGAGCTGCGAAAAGGGCACGTCGACGAAACGAGCGAATCTTCAAGTCGCTTACGAGGTCAGCCACCCGAAACTACATCACATTTATCATTTTTTCGCGCTATTGACATATCGATTAGGGGATTCGTTAAGGTGACAGGGCTACGGAGAGTGATCGGATCGCGCACGTTTGATAACGCTGTCGATTAATGTCTTTTGGGTTACGCCACACTTTCTTCCCCCGGCGTGATTTCATGAAGGGTTTGGTTGTTTAACGCAGAGACCAGACGGCTAGTTCAGTGTACCTTCTGAGGTATGCAAGGGGTTGGGAGTCGACAGGCAGAATTGAGAACAAGTTGCAACTATCGATTGATATTATCAATTTACTGATCGATATAAAAACCAAATTTCTTTCAGGTTACCACGTAAACGGGAATCACGCAGTAATGATGCCGATCAAATAAATGCCGCAAAAGCGAACAATATCGATTTAGCATTCAATGTTCATAGCCTGACTTGTCGGTTTTCGGCACCAATCGAGATAATCAATACCGAACGGCCGATCAGTGTCGATCGATATTTCAGAAATGACTGACTACGAGAATCATGCAATGCTATCTGGATACAAGACTTCATAAGGATGTTTTGTTACGGTCAAAACTCTAGTGCCAGGCGGGACTCGAACCCACACCTCTTGCTGACCGGGCGGGAATGCTCTACGCCATAGCACCACCAGCGCTGTTTGACCGAATGCCACATCCACACCTCGTAGGACCGCGTTCGATCAAACAGCGCCGGTGGTGTAATGGTGCAGAGCATCCCCGCCCGATTAGAAGGAGGTGCGGGTTCGAGTCCCGCCTTGCGCTAGAGTTTTGATCGCAGCGGAACATCGTTATGGAACGACTAGCACCCGCAACGGTATTCAATATCGATAGATATTATTGACATTTTACAGACTACGTCAAATAATGGAGAGATACATGGTTAGTCCAGAAATAGCCGATTAGTGCAGGAATTATATGTTGGTCAGCGGCTACTCGGAAGGACGTACACGATAGGTGCCCTGATTGGCCGGCGTGTAATCGATTGATTCGATGATAGGTTGTGATGGCCGGCGTGTAATCGATTGATTCTATAATAGGTTGAGATTGGCTGGCGTATAACGATTGATTCTATAATAGGTTGTGATTGGCTGGCGCGTCGCAGCCTCCCCAAGTAGGCCAGAATGACGACAATGTAGTACCTGACATGTAACTCATCATAAATCGGTTTATCGACTTTCCAGCTTTATGTCGGTTGCCCTTTTTCATTACCCTCACAAGTCCTCAAATCTGAGATTCTTGCGAATAATCGACATAGAAGTTATAGATCTATAGAAGTTTGAGCTTGTTTGAAACCACATCCGTGGTCTGGACCCAAACCTTCTTTGCCAGTATTTCAGCAAGGATGAGCCACTGAACTATTTGTGGCCATGGATTTGAATACTCTATGAGTCAGAAGTCGGACCTTCGACGGCTAATCGGACGGCCTCTGACCTAGAACGGAACGGGGGCCGCCGGTGTGACGAATTGAATCTGCTTGAAATCGCTCACACGTCTCAGTTTGGGGCCACTGTTTTCGATTTGAAACTGGGAAGCAGGCGTCAAGGACACCACTGGGGCAGTCGGCTAAGACAGGATAATTAAGCGTTTTTCCTGTCTTTTTCGCTGTTAGAGCATATCAATAACGACTCGACCCCTTTCCGAAACGACGGCATGGAAAGCTTGGATGACAGATGGTCAGAAGGCAGATTGTAAGAGAATTTGAACACAAAAATGTCGGAGATCAACGTGTTCAACTTCCACTTGTAAAGACTATGGCCTAAGATGTGCGTGATTTCCGTTTCACGCGGGCATTACTGAGCAAAAATTTACGTCGGTCGATTTTATCGAAATTGGCTGCCTAATCACTACTGAATTTTTTTCCGAAGTCTGACTTTAGCTATTTTTATCGCGTGCTTTCCACTTCACGCAAAAATTTCTTGACAAAGATCGATATATTGATTGGCTATGCGGTGCTGTTTACCATGTGGACACTTTCGCGTGACTCCCACTTAACACGATCAGTTCTGGACAGCGATCAATTATAGCATCGATATCGGTTGGCTAATCAATACTGTTTGCCTGCTGTGGAGCTTGCTGTCCGAACATATTCGCGAAGCGCCCTACTTAAACGGCTAAGATGTCAAGAGAGAAGTTGTGAAAGCCTTTGAAGCGCAAATAATTTTGTTCGGTCGGACGCACAGACGGACAGACAGACGGATTGGGCTTTTTGCCTATAGGTGCTATTACTAAGAATTTATAAATAACTTGAAATATTGTAAAACAATGAATAAGAAACTAATAGAATTTTGATTGTTAAGTTAATTAAATTCAAGAAATAATAATCAATTCAAGAAATAGAAACGTTTTTGTTGTATCATCTCCGATGTTGCTCAAATTTGGATAGAAAACTCACTTATAAGATACAAAGTGAATCCAAACTTCAATGATTGATATGACCTTAGTTCCAATTCGTTAATGTTCTATCGATTCGCCTTGAATTTCTCAGACTTCAGCTATCGAAGCGGTTCGTAACGCGAGTTCCTGTTCGAGGAGCTGAATTGTCTGTTTAAACTTAGCCGGCACACCAGTGCGCAGCAGCGCCGTAACCGGCACCATTTCGGGCCGCCGCATAATTACCTGGGAGCGCCTTTTGTCACTGATGCAACCTGCGATGATGATCCAACAAACCAGAATCGAACCACCTACATTGGTTTTGAGGAAATCGACGCCTATATGGACTATTTTTTTAAATATTTAAGTGCCGGAGCCACAGTCAGAAATTTGATCTGTATTCATTCACCTGTGGTCACGTGTAGCGCAGACGGAGGTGGAGTGCGCCCCAGGCCACCAAAGCCTTCCATCCCTCGGCAAATTAGTCGGCAAATTAGTAACAGATTTGTCTGGGAAGGATTCTGATTTTTTAATCGGCTGGCCACCGCAAGTCACTGTATGCCCAAATACGCATTCAATGTTGCCTACACAACATCCCGTAGACGTAGAATGCGTGGCGCGTCCCAAAACGGATTGAGTAACGCTGTTCATACCAGCTTCAATTCGTGCAAGGTTCGGGAATTGGTGTCAGGTTTATTTGGGAATGGCGAAACACAGACTTCTCCATCGGCTGGCATCCGCAGGTCATTGTATAAACCAAATACGCATTCAAATTGACTCTGCGATGTCTACTGTAGAGGTGGAATGCGTGGCGCACCCAACAGATCGATTGACTAACGCTAAAAAACGATACTTTACGCTTCATATAATTGGACTTATTAGCGTCCATTGTGGATTCCTCTACTTCCTCAGTTTTTTCCACTAAAAATTATTTAAAATCGTGCTCTCCAATCCACCTTTTTTACTAGTGGGGAATCAACTCTCAACATGTATGATGCTTAGAGATTTCTGTTTTCTTCTAATCTTCGCCTATCAATTCCTTACCTAATGCTAAATTTTTCTTTTTGTTGTTGTTCTGTTTGTTGAAAAAATCTACGGAAGTATTTTTGGAGCAGAAATAAATAAATAAACTTTTGGATGAACTGATTTATAGGACGGAGGCGTTGGGTAGATTGTAGAAGAACTTCACTTCTCTACGATCTGTTGATTCTCAACAAGCCGAGCTATTCATATTCTGGTGAAATCTAGTCGTCCTAGTCTTGAGTACTCTCTTTGTAAGCACACCTTAGCAGCACAAATAAACAAACAAAATAATAGGCCTTAGGTTCGTTTGTTTTTTCTGGATAGGATGCCTGTTAAGCCAGACGCCATGGCTAAGCGTATAAAATAGGGACAGAAGGCAAGAAGTAAAAGTCGTATGTTTTTCCAAATGGAACACAATGAACTAGAACCAGCGAAAAACTAAGAGCACTGCAGGTGGTCCAACGAACCAGGGCCGAATACCGTATGAGAGTTTGAGAACCGTGTCGCAACTAACAAGTGAAGGAGCGCGATGCGCTGCTATGGAGACGTAAGTCGGTCGGTCGGTCGGTCGGCCGGACGGTAATGCTGGGTGAGCGGATCGTTCGAACGCGATGTCATGCGAGCTCAAGGCCAAGCGACAGCGACGCTTTCCATTTAGTAACGAAAGCAATGTCGTCAACGCTTGATGGGACTGACGTGATGTCTGAGATGCCTTGAGTCAGTGGTTGTTTGGGCAGCGTGACCCTTCCTGCAGCGAAATCGGTGGTCAGAAGAGGTATGTACAGCCGTCTAATGCCTTCTTTCTTCGGAGGAAGAAACTGGTTATAAAAGAACAGAGTAGTCGTCCATCGTCAGCGAACTCATGAGTCACCTAAAGTCGTTGGTTTCTTCAAGCAGTGACACGGTTTTCAGGCGGGTTGAAATGATGGTCTCACTAGCTCTAGGAAATCTCGCATCGAAAGATTCAAGACCTTCCGATTTTCCAAGTGGATTTTTCTTTATTTAGTTATCCTTTCTTTCTTTTTTCTTTTTTTCAAGCTTCTCTGAAGCAAATCAGTTTCATTAAGCCTCAAGTGGCTGGTATCGAGGTTGTGAGCTGTCATAACGATGTTTTGTTGCGATCAAAACTTCTAGCGCCAGGCGGGACTCGAACTAGCACTAAGATAATGAGAAAGTATTTCAGAAACTGATTTGAATCGTTTCTATCAAGACCATCAGCTTAACTGGTTCCATGCTGATATCAGCGGCCAGCTCATCCCGGATACGGGTGGGTGCTGATCGGTCCCACGAGGTGTGGATGTTGCGTTCGATCAAACGGCGCCGGTGGTGTAATGGCGAAGAGCATTCCCGCCCGGTTAGAGGGAGGTGCGGGTTCGAGTCCCGCCTGGCGCTAGAAGTTTTGATCGCAACAAAACATCGTTATGACTTCTCTGAAGCGTTCTGAAACTCAGTATAAAGAAAAATAAAAAGAAAAGGAATTGAAATATCGTTCCAAGAAGGAGGTTATTGAGAAACCGGCATCATAATGAAAACACAATATTTGGTGAAAGGTTAAAAATGTCTTTAAAAAGTTAGCCCTGTGTGTCTTCTGACTAGTGTCTTTTGCGTACATTTTCACTTTTCATTTAAAACAGTACGCTTTTCAACTCAAACTGTACGCCTTTTAATTTGTAGCCTGCTGTAAATGAAATAAACCGTTTGAAAGGCGAAATAAGCACATCTAATTTTGAAAACACACGGTCTAGTAAAAGATAATGAAGGTAATTGTTTTTCTATTTTTTATTTTATTTTCTATTTTCTTTTGAAAAAACGATCAACTCTCAGGGTACCTTAAAAAATGTCTACACTGTATTAGTATGCACAAAAGTTTTATTATTGCAATATGTGTGGGTCCATCATAAGGTGCTAGAAAGCGAGGAATTTGAAGGAAGGTTATATGAAGAGATTACGCCGTGTATTCGTCCTACATATCGCGTCGTGTACTGTAATGACAGCGTGAATGATATTTACACACTTGCGTATGAATCTAGAAACAACACAAACAATCAGAATAAGCTAAAAACGCTACAACTCTCTCTCAATCATCAGGTTTACAAGGTGCATGTGGCGAAGACGCACAGCGGGAGTGCGGGAAGAGGGAAAGAGGGTACGTGATTGGCTGCCGCAACCAGTGATGGAGCAGCGGCGCGTTCCAGCACCATCCGCTGCACGTTCCCGCATCCCTCACTGCGTTTTCATGACATGCATGGTCCACATTATCAGTCAAATAAACATTGCAATGGTTTGAATCAGTGTACAACACAACCTCTTGGCACGAAAAAATATTTGTGTCATTTACCAGATATACCAGATATCCAACATTACCGTGAACTTATGTATCAATCTTATGCTAGGAGTATCTGCGATCAACCAAGTCAATTTGGTCCTTTATGCACTCCTAAACGTTTTGTGTTAATTTGTAGATTGATACGAGACCTCCCTGAGAAGGACAACACGTCTGCAAGACTATTGCATAGCCCAAACTCAAATCAGAGCAGCTCTGCTGGAACACTTTGAGCTAGGAGACGTGGCTCATTCCTAACGGTCTGTTCATTGTTCGCGACGGGAGCGCAAGCGGGCGACTGTTTCACTCCTATTGCGGTCTATGAAAAGGCCCTCTTTGGGAATGAGCCACGCTCATGGACAGGCTCTTAATCACGCAGTAATACATTTTATTGTGCCTGTACTTTCTCTTCTTTTTTATTTTCTTTCCTCTCAGTAGAAATTTAATCTTTTCAATAAAAAGTTATGTATAATAAATTATATTATTCTTCCAATAAAAATTCAATTTTCACTAAATATGAACTTCCTTAGCAAATCGAGTAATCCAATCTATTCAGCAACTGATGACTCCGCACCATTTCTTTCACGCTCTGACCTTTCATTACCCTGAATTAAAGATGAGAAAGGTAACCAGTGTAGCTTTACGACTACAATCTAAACTTCTAGAACAATGCTTCTAGCTGTTCACGCTCGAAAACTGAAAAGTTTTGGGATGAGCTATGGATCCCATATAGTTTTGTTTTATAAGGTTTTTCGTTGGACTCGCGTATGGAAAATATAGACGTCGCATGATTTTCCTCAAGCATTGCAGGGACCACTCACTGACTCAAGAAGATGGAAGGAACGCTTAGCTTGGCGACTGCACCGCATGTGCCTTATTGTTCATCATTACAAAGTAATAGAAGAGCTAGCAAGTGAATATAGATAAAGGGTAAAGGACGGCGTCACTCAATCCGCTTTAGGAGGCACAACGCAGTGCACTTCTACGGGATATCGAAGAGGCGATTTGAATGCGCATTTGGCCACGTAATAACTTGCGGTGGCCATCCGATGAACAAGTCAGCGCTTTATCCTTTCCAGATAAGTCTAGTACCAATTCACCTATCCCGGGACTTGGAAGGTTTGGTTAGCTTGGGCTGCTGCAAATCCGAACCGCGAACCTGGTACCGATTGCATGCGACAGCCAGCATCTTCTGCGACTGCGCTACATGCACCCAAGCGAACATAGATACGTTTAGAAACAAAAGCAACGCGTTGCGGAACTCGGGCAGAACGAGATGGCTTTTATAGAAGAAGAACAAAGACTAGTCACATCTCCATAAGTCCGTGTTGTTCACAACCGAAACAGGAGAATTATGTATCGTAAACACTACAAAAACACGACCATCCTCGAGGCTCTTTGAATAATAGGATTTGGTAGCTGACATCTGTTATGATTGTCATCTGGTTGGTTTTCAAAATCGCAGCAACTTATCATCGCTCCAACGTTGGACTCCAAATGAAAGCGAATACATGCAAACAGGATAAAGAATAAGGTAAAGGACGGTGTCGATCAATCCCTTTTGCGATACGCCACGCATTCTACATCAGCGGAACGTTGTGGGTATCATTTGAATGTATAGAAGGGCCCATATAATGATTGCCAATGGACAAGTCAGTGTTTTAGGGTTCGTTTATACTTCCGTCATCGCGTGGTGCGTTACGTAAAATCTATACTATTAATTGGGGCGCAACCCTAATCGATAATGGTACAATAAGAACATTGTGACGTGCCACACTGGGAGTGGAGTATAAACGGGACCTTATCGTTTGCAGGCGAGTTTGGTACCAAATCACCGATCTGGGAGGGATGGAAGTCTTGCTCGGCCTAGGTGAGAAATCTGAACCAAGAACCTGTAATCGGATGCACGCTACAGCCTGTGCTTCCTTCGACTGCGCTACCAGGCGCCGCGACGAGTGGAATAGTATCATTCGACATATAACAGTGCAATGGGCGTAGAAGGCAGTCGGTGGTTGCGCCGGCTGTTGTGTGTACCAGATTCCTAGTTCGAATTTCGCATACAGTCCCAAGAAGGCCAGCGAAAGTTATGATCGTTTGGGACCAATCAAAACCGCCAGAACTTTCAGGTCTATCTTACAGAAAGTGCACAGAATAGTAGTAGAACTGTGAGCCAAGCAAACCTTGAATCGACGCTCTGTTAGTCTTTTACTCCCTAACGACTCCAAAGTAAGCCCTATTCAGCAGAAAAAGCGCAAAGAAAGACCGTTACTATAAAACGGGCACGTTGAGAAGACTTGAGTCCAATGAGGTCCAGCTTGGAGCGGCGCAGTTACCGTGAGGTAATCGGAACGAGTCGCGACGTCGCGTCGGCTCAGCTCTCCATGCGTCCCGTCACAATGAGCACTATGGCGCGGCGATTAATGGCGCTGCGCCGCCGCGCCATGGCGGTGGCCCAAAGCGACCACCAAGGAGTGCGCGGTCGGTCACTTCAAAGTCGCCAGCGACAGGTTTCGACCACCCTCGGACTCACCGACTCGACTCAAGAGCTCGTTATGAGCCATCCATCAGTCTTCCTTTCGATAATCGCTCAAATTGCACTGCCGTTAGTGGGCGACCTTCTGATGGGTTATATTATTCCAGCGATTACGGAAGACGTCGGCCAACCTCGCTTGGCCAAGATGGATGTTTCCTTACGATCCAGCTGGAGAAATCCCTTAAAATTGCATGTGAGATTAGCAGGATCGCCGGCTTTTTTGACGAAGGAGTGGTCGCCTGGCGGCTGGGTTCCGAAGACGTCTTTTTGCCGCGCGGCCGAACGGGTTCAGCCGAAGCTGGTGTGCACTTTAGCCTCCCACAACCAGCGACAGCTTGAGACAGACACTCTGGCGGACGTGGTCGCACCTCCTCTTCAGCCTAATGCGTTATGCTTTGTTCGTACTCGCAGCAAGTGACAGTGCGGTGCGCCACGATTGGATGCGTGGTCGAGCTGGTCGGGGACGATCTCATTCTTCCAGCTTCTCTTTTATCGAGGGCAGTGGTTTGCCAAGCTTGCCCGATGAGAAAAGTGACCAAATTCAGAAGAATTCTAACCACCAGTGGAAACGGAGATGTCCGAGTTGGAGCCCACTAGCATGCCACGCCCAGAATTTATTTATTTATCTATTTATTTATTTACGAGATGCGGATTTTGGAATCACGCGTGATAACAAACACAACAAAAACACTAAACCTCTAGTCAAAAAGTGACCAACAGACTAAACTATTAGTGAAATCAGAAGACGAAAAATTTTAAAATAGTTCAAGCAATTCGAGAAGATCTTCAAGCTAACTCGATTATTTTTGGCGCGACAGGTAATGCATGCGCTAGATGTGGCACTTCAAACCTACGGGTTTTCGAAGCTCTGTAGGAGAGAAGCGTATGCTATCAGTGTCCCAGAATAAACCATGAAAACCTTGCTGAGCTACTTTGGCACGACATGGGAACCGATGGAAGCTGCCGGTGAAAAAACCGTTACTGGCGCTCTCTCGAGGGCATTTATTATGAACAGGATGAGTGCTTAAGTGAATCGCGCTGTACCTTCAATGGCATTATAAAGGATGAGGATAAAGTATAACGTTACTCAATCCGTTTTGGGACGCGCCATGCGCTCTACTTCTGAGAGATGTCGTGGGCGCGATCTGAATGCATATTTCGACATACAAACACTTCCGGCGACAGCCGCTGATCAATTTAGCGCTTTAATCTTCCCAGACAAGTCTGGTACCAACTCACCGACCCCAGAGGAATGGAAGGATTGGTTCGCTTGAGCTGGAAACCCGAAGCAGAAACCTGGCATTGTGTGCACGCGACTGCGGGCACCTCCTCCGACTGCGGTAAACGCGCCCTCAATGCTAGTGCAGATTTATTTATTTATAGTGGGATTTACACCAGCATCGAAGGTTCGACGCACTTCACCTAAGCCACCTACCATCCTGCGCATCATAGATACCCTCGAGTTAGCCTCAGTAAAACTTCGCGTCCGTCCCTGTCTCATGCCAAAGTGGCTCAGCAGAGTTTTCATAACTTATCTTGTTGTTTGTTGAATTTGTTGTTGTTGAAATTTCCACTTTTTCGCATTCACAAGATGACGTCAACGTTGAAATTTAGGCAAACATTCCAAAAGGTTTAGGATTCGCAAGATTCCAGGGCAGTAACTTCCAACTAGTCGCTATTTACAGGTGGTTTTCGTGGAAAATTGGGATAGCTATGACTCCACATTGCATACCCTGGTAGGTATCGAAATTTTTGGATAGTTTTTGAGCCCACATAGCTCTTTTAAGAGAATACACCAGGCCTACACAAACCGGACACCCTAATGGAACAATGGCTTTACAGTTCCATTCAAAGAAGCGCACAGCCAAAGGATCGCGAGCTAAATCCCTTCCTATACAAACTTCAAGCTATTGTCTTGAGGTTTGGCTCCCTGACCGACTCACGACCCCAGCGTGAGGTCATCCTCCGGAAGTTGCGGACGGCTTTAATCTGCTGCTGCGAATTGGTCGGTGGGTTTGTTCAGCGCCGTCTCCACATGCGAGAAATGCGCTTGGACGGCGGCTGATCCGCACGTTTGCTGCGCGGATTTGGTGCGCACTCCTCCGCACCTGGCCCGTGACTATTGGTCACTCATCAGCAGGTGAGAGCTGAGGAAGGTTGCTTGAACAGGGAGCTGTCGGTGACAAGCAGTGGGAGGAGATCCATCCAGTACAGGATCAGCGGATGAGACGAAGAAATTCACTTTTAGTTATG
Organism: Heligmosomoides polygyrus bakeri; assembly: GCA_947359475.1. Lineage (NCBI taxonomy): Eukaryota > Metazoa > Nematoda > Chromadorea > Rhabditida > Heligmosomidae > Heligmosomoides > Heligmosomoides polygyrus. The sequence continues at coordinate 13,498,181 of OX375869.1, read as the reverse complement.
GAGTATCGCGTATCATCGCGATCGCAGAAGGAAATTCTGCACTTTACACCCGTGGCAGCTCAGAAATGCTCTGCGAAGTCATCTAGCTTCTCATCTGATAGCGCTGACATCGGGTATAAAAGCCGCGCTGACATTCTTGAGCTCATATTTTTCTTCTTCCGAGTCACCGGGGTTTGCATGCGCTCCGCTCTTGCACTCTTCACATCTTGCGCTCATCTTATTCTAGCCTTAGACTTAGCCACCATTAGCTTAGATCAGCTTAGAAGTCATCCGCATTGCCCCAGATCCGCTATTGTGTTGTATCACTTAATTCGTGAATATTTGTTTATTATTTATTGTTATTGTTGGTTTAATTACCCAAGTTTGGGGTCTTGCCGATAAACTCGCTGTGTGAGCGTTGTGTGGTTGTGATCTGTGGCAAGAACTGTGCTAGCCGGAAGAATCGCCGAGTGCTATTCCGCAGGTTTATAGAGACCTCATGCAAGGAAGAGAAATAAGAGTGGGGTACATAGTACTACATAGGCGCACGCGAATCGACATGGAATGTCAATCCAGAAGTTAATGACGAAGAATGATTGTAGAGCTGAAGAACAAGCCACCAAAAATTAACGACATTGACGCCCTAATTAACGCGACTTCAAGCTTGCTGGTGACATTGTCATGGAGTGCTTTGCTTCTGAAACCTGTCTGCGTGCTAGAAAAAGAAAGCGACAACTTTCACCACCTTGACACATGCGGGTCGTTGCCTAGTTCTTTTCCGACGAGATAAGCTGGTAATATAGAAGCCAATGCACCGCAAAGAGGATAAGTCACGAATAATGCTCGAAATGGATTCGCATTCCTTATTTTCTTAGTCATGATATTAATATTAGGTTGTCAGGAAAGTTTTTAGACTAATTGCATGGTAAGATTCAAAACAACATATCTTTGCCGGAGGAAGTTGTGGAAGATCCGGACTTGGAAAATTTGTGTTTCACGTCCTGCATATGTAACTTCCAGCAGCATGTGCGACATATCGTCTCCTGTTCCCAGTGGCGCCTTCGCGATGGACGACAGGAAGATGCTCTACCGACCGGCTCTCCTTCTACAGTACCGCTCCGGTCGATCCGCGAACGAGGCCCATCGCTTTCTACAGGAGACAATGAAGGAGCAAGCCCCCCTCGGGCGACGTGCTTCAATTGGTACCGCAAGTTCGACAACGGTGATAAATCGCTCCAGAATTCCCGACGCACAGGTCGACCACATACGCAGAACAGAGCTCGTACTCGCCACCTGCGGTGCTCGACCTGATTTTTCTGTACGCGAACTTTCAGACCTTACAAATACTCCTAATTCCACAGTACACGATGTTCTTCGGTCTTCTGGCAAAGTCGCGAAGTTGCCTCGAGTCATACCATATGCTTTGACGCCTCAGGACAAACAGAAGCGTGCTGATACCTGCACTTCTCTCTTTACCCGTCGCCGCACATTTGCTTGGATCGACTCGATCGTCACGATGGATGAAAAGTATTGTGTCTACGACAATATGGTGCGTCGCAAGCACTGGGTGGACTTCGATGAGTTGCCTCAACCACAGTCGAAACGTCCTGATCACGACAAAAAGGAGTTGCTTTCCTTCTGGGTGGGACATCAATGGCCCAGTATTCTGGGAATTGGTTCCCACCGGTTCTATGGTAGACTCGAACGTGTTCTGCGCTCAGCTGGAGAAAATGAGCGAAATCCTACGTAATCGCAATCCCAGAAGATGAAAAATTCTTCTTCTCATGGATAACGCCAGACCTCACACAGCAAAGAATACGTAGAAGAAATTTGAGGAACTCGGGATTGAACTGGTACCCCATCCGCCGTACTCATCTGATCTGGCACCCAGTGACTACAGTCTTTCTTAGCTGGAAAAAAGTTCGCAAATCGGGAGGAAGTCAAAAGTGGTGTCAACAACTTCTTGCTGTCCAAGTCTCCGGAGTTCTTCGCTCGTGGTATTCGCTCTCCACAGGAAAGATGGCAATATGTGATAGATCATAATGGTGAATTTTTTGTTGAATGATAGTGGTTGTTAATAAAGTTATTAACTACACATTGTTCTCTGACATTTTTCGGACAACCTAATAGTAAAGCAAGGTGAAGATGAACAACATAAAATTTCAATTTTTCGATTTCTCTAAAGTGGTTCGTTTCGGCACTTATCTCCCCACAAACCTTTCTTGTTATAACACCTTTCCGGTAGCTCATCAGTGAAGAGGAGGGTGCGATAATCTTTTGGATTGTTAAATAATATTAAGTTAAATTTAGTACAATGTAATGTTTTTAAACCAAAAAATGTTTTTTAACTTTTGTTTTATACTTTGTGTCCGATCAATCAGTGCCGGTGGTGTAATGGTGTAGAGAATTCCTGCCTGGGGCTGGATTCATCAACGACTAACCCGCGGGTATAATGGGTAGGGATACCCACGACGAAGCCTATGTCTCTGACTCTTGCCTTACCACTACCTGATTCTTATCTTATCTCTACCCCTTACACATCACATACCCAAGGGTTTGATTGATGATGAATCCAGCCCCTGGTTAGCAAGAGGTGCGGGTTCGAGTCCCGCCTGGAGCAGAGTTTTAACCGTAGCAGAACTCGTTATAACAGCTATAATTTTATATTCTGTGTTTAATTTCATATTCTACAGTTTAGAATTTTAAAGATCGAATACGTGGCCGCATGGGAAAACTCGTCGAAAATTAGGTGGGCCGGCCACGTTGTGCGCTTCTAAGACACCCACTGGACAAAAGCCGTCCTTGACTGGTTTTCGCGGGATGTCAAAAGAACACCAGGATACCCACCAACGCGTTGGTCGGACTCCTTCGGGAAAGCCCTGTACTAACGATGTGAAGCTCTTCGTGTCTCTCGAGCGAGGAGGATCCACTGGGTTACTCTGGCATGCAACAGGGAAGAAAAGTGTGGTTGCTGGAGACCGCTAGAACAACTTGACGAGTAGCGGAACAGCAAGTGACATGGGTGACTTATCAACTAAGCGAGATTCAGCTGGCGGCTGATCCGGCAGAAAATTGGTATAAAATGCCGAGAAGCCTACAGCGTCGCAAAAATAGAACTACAAGATTGGACCGACAAAATAATATAATCTCTGCTTCTGTATCCTTTCTGTTTCAACAAGCTAAGTTTGCCGACTGAGCTTGAAGGACCTCTTCGCAGCTAAAAAGACGCTATCACCAGCCGGTTTAAGTCTTCGCCTCTTCGCCGCAGATAGAGACCATATTTGTGCACCGGATTAAGACCTCAGAAAGCAAACTAACAAAGAAACGAAGGAAAGTGCAAGACCTGAAACTGGTAAGGCCGGTCAGCGAGACGACGATTATTCAGAACTCGACGAAGCAAGAGAATCTTAGGCGAGACAACATGTTAGACTGAAATCATATAACTCTTTCGAGCTTGAGACCAATATTGTTATTATATCTTTACCCGGCCAAGGTTTCGGCCCGACCGCCGTCTTCAAAGCTTGGAAAACAAGTAAGGTCAGAGAAATCATTTGCTCAAGGACCGCTTTTAAGTCACAAAGGACGAAAAAGACAGAGAAGAAGCGAGAGGGAACCTCTGTGACTTGAAAGTGGTCCTTGAGCGAATAACCTGGGCCGGATTCATCAACGACTAACCCACGGGTATAGGGGGAGGGGTGTAGAGATACCCACGATGAAGCCTGCGTCTCTGACTCTTGCCTTAGACATCTAGCAAGTTCAATTTCTTTCATAGCTCTATAAAACATTATTTATGCTATACCATAATAAAGCCTTTATTGTGATATTTTATACTACTATAATATAGTAGAACTTATTATATTGTTATTAGGTTGTAACGAATTAAATGGCACTGGCTCGCGCCATTTTTGGCGCGTCTTTACGCGTTTGATCAAGAACAAACCGTAACATGTGGCATATCATTTAGAAGCGCAAACTTTGCTCTACCGGGGAGTACCAAATTTTCTATGTAAAAGTGGGAAAACTTTAGAGTTTTACTGACTTTTTTGCAGATGGACAAAAGGGTAATCCGAGGCATTTACTTGTATGAATTCAAGCTGGGCACTACAGCTAAGGAGGCGGACGAGAAGATCAACGCCGCATTCGGTCAAGGATGTTCCACAATTCGGACGGCGTATCGTTAGTATCTGAAGTTCCTGAATGGAGATGAGAGCTTGGAAGAACATGAAGGTCGTGGGAGGCATAGTGATGTTGATGAGGACAAGCTGAGAGATGTGGTAGAGGAGGATCCACACAAAGGTACCAGAGAGATAGCGAAGGTTCTTGGCGTCAGTCACAACACAGCTGCCCGGCATCTGAAGGAAATTGGAAAGACCAAAAAGCTGGAAAGATGGGTGCCTCACGAGCTGTCTGATGAGCAAAGAAACCGACGATATGAGATCTCGTCCGCACTGCTTCTACGGAACGAAACGGACCCATTCCTTGATCGCATCGTAACCTGTGACGACAAGTGGATAATGTACGACAACGGGCGACGATCGGCACAGTGGGTGGACAGCGATGAGAGCCCAAGGTTTTTGCGAAGTCGGAATTGCACCAAAAGAAAGTAATGGTGACAGTATGGTGGTGTTCGCTGGGAATTATTCACCACAGCTTCCTCCCTCCCGGTGAATCCATCACGGCAGAGAAGTACTGCATTGAAATTGAAGAAATGATGAAAAAGTTGAAGGTTATCCGGCCGGCCTTGGTAAACCGAAGGCGAGTTCTCCTTCTGCACGACAATGCTCGCCCCCATGTGGCACGAATGACGTTGCAGAAATTGAATGAGCTGAGCATTGAAACTCTACCACATCCTCCGTTTTCTCCCGACCTCTCCCCAACAGACTACTATTTCTTCAAGCATCTTAGCGACTTCTTGGTAGGGAAAATATTCAAATACCAACAGGATGCCGAAAGTGCCTTCGAAGATTTCGTCAATTCCAGAACTTCTGATTTTTATGCTACTGGGATAGGAAAGCTTGTGTCACGTTGGCAAAGATGTGTAGAATCAGAAGGTTTTTATTTCGATTAATAAACTTGCCTACAAGCCGAGATATTAACTGTTTAAATTTACAGTGGTTCAGTGCCATTTATTTCGTTACAACCTAATATAAACATGTTATATAATATAATATTAAAGTTTTTAAACAATTTTTTAAAATTAACTCTGATAATTTGTAAACATCTAAAAATGGTTATAACGCCTCTGTCTTCACTGACCACCGGAGAGATGTTATAACCAAAAAAGTTCGTCTGGAAACAGGTGGCGAAACGAACCGTTTCTAGAGAAATCAAAATTCAAAAAATCAAAATTTTCTGATTTTATACTCTTCAATCGTTTTATCATCTCTACCTGACTCTTATCTTATCTCTACGTCTTATACCACGCACACTCACGGGTTTAATTATTGGTGAATCCGGCCCCTGATTTAAACTAAATTTCCTTATTTTTCCAGACTCTGACTGAGTTGGTTGCGCTGAGACGTTAGCCGGATCAAGATAAGGATAAAAGTAAAAGGAACGGCGTTATTTAATTCCTTTTGGGATGAGCCATGCATTCTAGTTCTTCAAGATGTCGTGGGGACGATTCGAATGCGCATTTAGCATTGTAATCACTTGCCGTGGCCACCCGATGAGGAAGTCAGCGTTTCGTTTTTTCCTTTTCAGACAAATCTGGTATCAATTCACCGACCCCGGAGGGGTTGAAGGCCTAGTCTAAAGCTTAAAGCAATTCTACGATTTCAGTTTAACATTATACCAAGATTCAGTGACGGTCGGAAATGGAGAAAAAAACTGCGTGAAGAGATAATGCGTGTTTCTATGTTATCTCAACAAGGCTTCAAAAATGCCTACAATAATCCTTGAACAAGTGGCGCCTAGGAATCGGCGACTCAAGAGAAAGCGGAGAGTATTAGCCACGCGCCGGCGCGGCTTGTCCGACGAACAAGGCTCTCGATTCGGACACCGATCCTTCTCGGCTTGGAGTGCCGACGAAGTGGCCGACGGCTAGCGGACGTCGTCTACACGGGCCGGGCCGCTAGCGGATGTCACTCATTCGTGGCGCCAGCAAACAAACCGACCTTCCGCTGACCACGTCGGCTCTCTCGTCGCTTTCGCTAGCTCGGGGTTCTTTGCGGTGGACCGCTGCTAAACCTATGCGCTTGAAGTGTGTTACGCAGCATACTTCAGAGTCCGCCATGCGTCTTGAATCGGTGGGAAATTGGTTTTCCAGAATTCTTTAAACAGCTACGTTTGCATATCAAACTGCTAGGTACATATTAAACTGTCAAACTGTTTAAATTGAAAGAATTGTAAAAAGACAGAACTATTTTTCCCTTTAAGAATCTGTTTCTTCGACTTGCCGTCTGAAGTTCTGTATAGGTCACCTTCAAGAAGCATGTTGCTAACAATAAGTTTATTGTTTAAATTTAAGCTCTATTTCATTCGGCCAAGATCTATGCAATTATGCTTGTCAGTCTTTCGGTTCCGTGATTGTTGTTTCGTGCTTTCTTTGTATGGGAGTGTGTAGCGCAGTCGGAGGAGGCCCCGGCTGTCGCCTGCACCCGATACCAGGTTCCTGGTTCGGATTTCCCGCCCAGGCCAACCAAGCCTTCCATCCCTCCGGAGTCAGTGAATTGGTACCAGACTTGTCTGGGAAGGATAAAGCGCTGACTTGTTCATCGGCTGGCCAGCGCAAGTCATTGTATGGCCAAATACGCATTCAAGTCGCCTCCACGATATCCCGTAGAAGTAGAATGCGTGGGGGATCCCAAAGGGGATGAATAACGCCGTCCTTTGACCTTTGTAATTTGTTTTCTTTGTGTCGGCTCTGACACCCCCAATAAGTAAATAAATATGGTCTAGAGGTGAAGCAGGGTATGGCTTAAGTCTTGGATTTCATCTCACATATCCATCATTTTCCTTTAACCTATTGTCGTTCGAATGTCCATCGTACAACGAGCCACGCACAACTCCATGCCTCAAGAAGGAAGAGGAGACTTTGCCAGTAGGTGGTGTACAAGTTGACAACGGCAATTGGTGAAATCCTCTAGGCTTACAGAGTCATTACAGTACGGGAGATCTCGCCTCAGTCAGCAACTTCCGTCCAAACAAAGGGCACATAGCTGAAACTCTTCTACGTCTTTTCGCTATCGCTCACAAACATAATAACTGAGAATATGGCAGCGTGGGCGCGTGTAGCGCAGCCGGAGGAGGCGCCGACTGTCGCCTGTACCGGATACCAAGTTCTTGGTTCGGATTTCCCGCCCAGGCTAACCAAGCCTACTATCCCTCCGGAGTCGGTGAATTGCTACAAGACTTGTCTGAGAAGGATGTTCAACGCTGGCCACCGCAAGTCATTGTATGGCCAAATACGCATTCAAATCGCTTACACGATCTCCCGTAGAAATAAAATGCGTGGCGCAATCCTAAAATGGATTGAATAACGGCGTACTTTGTCCTTTGCCAGCCCTCAGAGCAGCCTTTCAGCCGCATTGACGGCTTCTCATCGGCTTGCCGTAGAAATAACTTCTCATCATCAATTTTAGCTGCAACCTATGTCACGGTTTCTGCAGGAAGGCATCGACACCTTAATTGCGGCAAGTTAGAAAGAAACAGAAAGGATGATCGACATTCACAAAAATGGATAATTTAATCAATTGGTGGTGATCGATACTTCAAAAACAAAGTTCAGATACGCATTCAGCGACCTCGATTACCTCCAGGGCTGAAGTTTCGGACCGATTAAATGACATCCACAGAAAATCGATAATTTGATCAATAACGATTGGTGGCAATCAATAATTCAAAAACGAACATCAGATTCGTGCTCAACGACCTCGACCCCAGGGCTAAAGTTTCGGGTCGCCATCGATCGTTGAGTATTGCCAAGACGCAGTGCCCCCACTCCAGTTGTGACGGACGGACGGAAGGACAGGAACACACACACACACACACACACACACACACACACACACACACACACACACACACACACACACACACACACACACACACACACACACACACACACACACACACACACACACACACACACACACACACACACACACACACACGACTCCTTTATAGGATCCTTTATGACAGTGTTGGTTAAAATACCAATAGAAGACTTGCTTTTACAGTCCTTTATCGATATTTAAAACTTTGGATATTTATACTAAATTGAAACACTTTTCAAATCAAACTGTACATTTTTCACCTCAAATTGGGCACTCGCCTAAGCCAGCTTTGAGACTTTTGAAATCGAATCGAACTCTTCCAGATCGAAATCGCCTTCAGGCAGGTTAAACTGCAGACCCAATGAGATAAAAAATAAGAAGAAAACTTTTATTTTTAGAGAAAAACTAAATTAAAATTTGTTTCAAAACACAGCAAAAAAGCAAGCATAAGATCTCGTCATGCACTCAAAAATTTTGCAGCAACTTTTGTTTGATTGATAGTGTAAATGCCACTTACATGAACCATCAAAGTGAGGATATATGCGTCCTTTACAGTTGTTTTTGTCGCAGTGTTAAGAGGTGTCAACCTCCATGCAAACAGAAATTCTGCTGTCAATCGAGCAAAAATCGCCACGTCTTGGAAGAGACCATGGCACAATCTCCTTTTTTAGCGGTAAAAATGGCCGCCTTCTTGCTCTTTAAAACATGCCTTAAACATTTAATTTTTCTTAAAAATAAAACTCTTATGAAATTTCAAATAATGCGTGTGTGTTCGCTTATTAGAAAGATTAAAACTTCAAAGAAAGTTATGCTAAAATTCTCCTTGAACAAAAGGTTATTCCAACGTTTTTGGAAAGTTTCTAGTTTAATGTAGAAAATCCCCATTTTAGTTTGGAAGAGTCCGTTTTGATTTCAAAAATCTTAGCCTTGCTTAGAATACATAGTGTCCAACTTAATTTAAAAGTGTCCAATTTGACGTGAAAACGATGTATTTATTTCGAATCAGTTTCATTAAGCCTCAGGTGGCTGATATCGAGGTAGTAAGCTGTCTCAACGATGTTTTGTTGCGATCAAAACTTCTAGCGCCAGGCGGGACTCGAACCCGCACCTCCCTCTGACAGGGCGGGAATGCTCTACGCCTTTACACCACCGGCGCCGTTTGATCGAACGCAACATCCACACCTCGTGGGACCGATCAGCACTCACCCGTATCCGGGATGACCTGGCCGCTGATATCAGCATGGAACCAGTTAAGCTGATGGATACGGGTGAGTGCTGATCGGCCCCACGAGGTGTGGATGTTGCGTTCGATCAAACGGCGCCGGTGGTGTAAAGGCGTCGAGCATTCCCGCCCGGTCAGAGGGAGGTGCGGGTTTGAGTCCCGCCTGGCGCTAGAAGTTTTGATCGCAACAAAACATCGTTGAGAAGATGTATTTATTTATTTATTTATTTACCGCACTCATAAGTGCGCTCTAGTAAGACAAGCGAAACTTATAACAGTAAAAGAAATACAATATAATGCTTTTCTTTCCTGTTTATCGTATTAGTTAAACGTTTTGCTAAATTGAACGAAAGCAGATCAAACTCAATCTTAATACGAAGAGTGGCAGAATGGATGAATGCAAAGTGAATACGATAATAATTTCGGTGCCCATATGCTTGATGTATACTTCTATGACGATGATCGGAAAAGATGTTTTAAATGAAGGGCAGACAAAGAAAGGAAGGGGGAGCAAGAAGATGGAGAGGAAAAGCTGAATGCATATGAAAGTCACGGTCTGGTGAGTAGATGAGCTGACGACTTTGTAGACAGGTGTGTGAATTTTCCCGTTTTGACAACGACTTCCTGTCTAGAATTAGTGCTAGTGCAATCTGTAACGAATGTGTTCGAGGGGAGGCGACACGGTAGGGTAACACTATACAGTCGAAGCTTTTCAGCGCCTCACTCTCGAGGGTGTCATTTGAGACGTGAAAGGCAAAGGAGTAGAGGTGTGCGGCAGACAACGACCGATACCGCTGACTACAAACATTGTTCGGATCTGTCCTAGTCGGGACCGGGGGGGGGGGGGGGGGGGGCGCATACCTAAAAAATGTAACAAATTGACTTCTAGTTTTTCTTTTTTCTTTTGTTGGAGACTAACGGAAAGGCTTTTGGATGAAAAAAATGGGGCTTTAAATGGCAAAACTCACAGCAACAACAACAAAACAAGGAGAAATACAGTATGGAAGATAGTCGTGGAGCTGTCGTGCCAAGATTGATATCGAACCTTTATTCGACTTACGTTTCTGCGTAAGCGCCTTCTTTAGAGCTTAGGAAAGACAAGTGGTGTTAGAGAAATTCCCCGTCCAACAGTCGTTTCAAGTTTGAGCCATCTCAGAAGTTAAAGGGAGGTAGAGAGCAACCGTAAGGAAGACAGCCCAATTGACCTTTTGTAAACAGCCGAAACGCTGTTGAGTCACCCTTCGGATAGAGACAGATGTGGGTAAATGAGGTCCTCCCTTCGGGTCAGCTCCTCAGCGACCTTCTGGCCGATGGCCTCCGGGGTGAAGCCCGTAGAGGTTGGAAAACGGAGCCAACTCCTGGGTTACGGCCACCGCTTTCTCCTTCCTATTGATTGCAGGGTTCATGAACGCAGTCCACAGCGCCTCCAGGGCCATGCGCGCTGCGATGTCGACCCCGCGAAATGGGATCGTCACCGCCACCACAATCACTGCCCCACTAAGACTTCAGCCTGTGATCCTCCAAGGGTGTGGCGACTTTGTACCTGTTGAGCCCATTAACATGCTCCTTCACCCTTGCCCAAAGTGGTCTGCCCGTCTCACCAACGTATTCCTCCTTGCATTCAATGCAAGTTATGTGGTATACTGCTCCTGAAACCCTACCCTGCCCTGCCTTCCCTGCCGAATGGGCAGACCACGCAGGAGGGCATTTCACAAGCGCAGTCATAAAGACGGTGCCTCACCAGATGCGCTTTGAGATTAGCAGGCGGTACCTCAGCGACCCTACGTCACCCAGGTCAGCCTTACGGAATGCATTCCCGTACTTAGCACTGAGAGCGTAAGAGATTAAAGGTACCGAAAAGGACCCGCAATTGTGCTCTGTGTATGAGTGCTAGTGCCCGTGGTTGACGGCCTTTGGTCATATTGTGGGCAACATACCCGTTGGATAAGGCAATGCGAGATGCCATTTCCCTAGATGAGGACTTGAACTCGCTACTCGAGGACACCAGGGTAGCTGTTTAGAACATAATCCTGTATGGGTGTGGGGAACGATAGTGCACAATTATGATCTTGTTGCAGGGCTTCCGGTACCACCTAGTTTAAAAGGCGTCCCTAAAGAGACAAATTTTCACGTTGAGGAACGACAGCCAGCGACTTGTCAGTTTCTCTCTTGTGAGCTTAATATGCTCATCCTGATGGTTCAGAAACTTGAATCAGGCGTCCATTTCGCTTTGCGTGAGACATACGATGAAGCAATCACCTATATACCGACAATACAACAAAGGTCTGTGTTCCATTACGGGTCTCTATTTTTGACGCTACAGCTGGCACCGGAGCTAAGCGTTGAGCGTCGCACTGAAGGCGCTCGTCTGTGAGCACCATTATTTAGGCAATGTTGAGTTCGAAAAGGGCCAGCTGGTCCTGATGCTCAACAAGAAATTCGTTTACCGCTTGCATGGCATCGACATTGGGGGCATTTGTGTACACGACGTGGACTGGAATAAACGGTAGTAGCTGCGTGAGAACCAAGTTCAGCAGTCAACAGATTCGGTCTGCAGGACCACCAATGCCACTTGACCAATGATAGGCCTAACCTTATACAGGGAAGGATCGCTAAGGCATCACCAGGGCGCGGATTCGTCACGACTTACAGCAATTTAATGGAGAAAATGCCGAAGTCCCTGTTAGCGCGGCTTATCAAGCGATATGGTGAGGCATTTCAGCCGCATTAACAGGGATTTCGGCTGTATTTTCTCCGTCAAATTACTGTTCGTTGATGAATCAGGCCCATGGTGGCAACTTATGGATATGGATAATAGTATACAAGACCGGGCAAAGGGATACTCACACTTCAGCCGCGCTGTGATGTTTCTAGAAGTCGGGTTCATCAACGATTCGCATAGCTTTAACAAAGAATTCACAGCGGAAAACTCAGATAACGCGGCTTATCGCTTACTATATCGCTTGATAAGCAGCGCTATCTGGGATTTCGGCTGTATTTTCTCTGTTAAATTGCTGTGAGTCGTTGTTGAATCCGGCGCTAGGGAGGTCTGCAAAAAGAAACATTCGATTCTGCCGGTGTTGTGAATAACGAATTTATGTGCTCACCCTCACCATGAGGCATCCTGGTTATGTCAGGCGACGGTCAGCGGTGTTTGAATGTGCTTAGACCGCCGAGATGTCTTTACAACCGCGACGATTTCTTCGCTTTTTGCTTGTTCGCTTGATTGTTGGGTTCTATTTTGTCCTCTTGAAGCCGCTTCGTGAGTCTCAAGTTGGTTATATCATCTTTTGTTAAATGCCCCCATCACCGACTAGGGCAGATCCTATCGTTCATATGAGGGATCCAGCGCTGATGCTGAAGTGGATCAATTTAGGAGAGGAATTCGTCGTACTACCAGGATGGTTCAGTGGTTTCCATCCCGACCAGCCAAGCATTCCATCCTTCGCGGTTAGTGAACTGGTACCAACTCTGCCTGCTAAGGATAACAATACACTCACTGACTTGTCCATCGGCTGGCCACCCCAAGTCGTTGTGTAGGCCAAAAACGTGTTCAAGCTGCCCCGCCCCCCTCTCCAAGATATATATTTATTTATTCATGGGTTAGAAATGAGCCTTCGCGTTACAAACTAACAAAAAAGAAAGAACAAATACAACAAAATACGTTAACAACTCAGTTAAATATCAATTGTTGTGCCACGTTTTCAACACATGAAGATATTGCGTAAAGTAGAAGACGTGGCGCATTCCAAGGAGCAATTGACCAACGACATCCTTTATCATTTTGTCGTTGATGGTTAGTGGGTTGCATTCAGACGCATTAGTGTCTAACCCCTCATTCTACTCATTCGCCGTGAGACTTTTAATTAGTGTTGGATTTCCTAAAATCTTCCAGTGGCTGAGTGCCACTGAGGCAACATTGAAGGCCCTGGAAGAAGGCCTCGCTCGAGGGACTCTTTACAGAGTCTACCTATTATAGCTCCGATTTTAGGAAATTTTATCAAACGAATGAATGAACGAATAAATCCGTGTCGAAAGATTTAAGCAGACAAACGAAAAGACTTATAGTGATCCTTCAAATGATCGAAAACCGTATAAGCACCAATTTTCGATTATTTGAATAACTGAGTAGTCGAATCATTTGTTCAAATCAGCATTTGAGGTTGAAGATTTAAGGTTTTTTTCGATATTCGAATAAAATTCGATTTCCGAAAAAGTGTAAGAGGCGGGGATATAAAATGATGTTAAGGAGTACTCGATAGAACCTAACTTCACGGGGATCCTTCACTCGACACCTTCGATAAACAAGTTTTATCGCAATAAAACACACGAAAGCTCGAAAAGCCGATGGAACAAACAACCACCACTTTATACCGAGAATGCATGAAAGACAATAACAATACAATACAATAACACAATGTCTAAGACACGAATCAATCAGTCTCTTGAAGCCTGAAGGGCTAGGACGAGCCGACAATCACTTAAGCAAAAGTCAAAAATTCCCTAGCTCAAAATCCCACGTAGTGAACGAACAACTCCCGCACTCCCTGGCAGAAGACAGCAGAGAGAAACCACGACGAAGCTGATGAATCACTAACTGGAGGTGCGACCGCACTCCCTGGCGCCAGAGAGGAACAATGAAAAAACCGAACCTGACGACAGAGAGGCGGCGATCCACTAAGGAATAAACGGCGATCCACTAAGGAAACCTGACAAATGTGCGTCCTCCTGCTAGCGAAAACACATTCACTTGCTCACTAAGAGCAACCGGAACGAACGGAGGGAAACAGAGTAGGGAACACCGGAATAGAAACAAAAGTAAATCAAAATTTGCTTGAAAAACGACCGGAATGGTGTGGAATGACTGTTACCGCTTCTTTTCTACCTAAATAAAGCTCTCACAATAGGTATCAATTCTCAACAAGGCGTATGTAATCGTGCAAAACATGCCTACTTAACATCAGTAAATTATCTTCTATAATTATAAGAACTTGGGTGGAGGTTTAGAGCGAGAGGTCCACCCTCTTTTTGCTCTCTCAACGTCCGGAGAATTTTCTTGAAATCTTTTGAATGAAAACGTTAAGCACGATTACAGAAGTATTATTACGGTTGAAATTCACTTATTGTTAGAGTTGCTACGCTTAAGAAAAGCTGCCAGTTTAGGGGATACAGGATGGACACCTATCTAGACTTGCATCAGAACTTGCACGTCATGTGTTAGGAAGTGTACACGAAACCATTTAACTGCAATAGTGTGTCACTTTTTCGGCTTTTCCTGAAAAAGCATCGTCTAAAAATAGATTGAGCATTAGAATGTTGTTTAGTTTGGTGTCTCGAACTCAATTTCTGAACCAGAGCATGTTTTCCCGCAGCACCTGCAACAGCGGAAGGGTTATTATCAACTCAAACCAAGCGTCTGCACCAGGTAATGCGCGACAACTCGCACGACGTCGGCGGAGCTCGTCGAGCACGCAACACTCGCCGTCGCGAGTGAGGGAACCATTCGTACATAAAGCCCGCCCCTCCGAGCAGCCGGAGGTGGTCGTGCGGCATCGATGGATCGTGATCTCCAATCGACGATCACGAAGTTGACGGGCTCATACCATCGCCCTTCAGATGCTCATGTCGTAGTTTAGCTGCGTTCGGGGGAGCTCCAGCTACTCATATCGTATCCACTGCAGCAGCTGCTCGAGCCGTCGCTCGCTCTGATGGTGTTCGCACCGAGAGGAACCGTCATCGCCTGAAGGGGGCTCACCGATCTGGAGTAGCCACCCTCCCGGCGTCCATCAACGTCAGTGTCCGTCGTCCGTGTTCTGCTCGTTTTCTAAAGTCGAGATCTTACCCTATGCCTGCATTCCACTTTCGACTCCAACTCACAGCTTGAGAGCTTGAATACTGTATTTTGGTGCCGGTTACTGCTTATGGTGTGTCCTTGTAGTCAAGCCCAATGTCGGAAGGCTGTTTCTTCGGCTATTACGGGAGTAGGAAACCTCGCCTAGCTCTCCGACCCTCATAACAGGCTCGGCAACCGTACGAGAAAGCCAATTTCGCTCAGAGACATTGCCGTTTAAGTGTCTCTTATGATCCAAGATCAAGGCGGATGTGGTCTATCGATGTTGGTGGTCTGGCCCATTCGCTATGGGTGGTTTTCGCGCGCTTCATTGATTTCGGGTTCACCGGTCTTGTTCGCAGTGCCACACCGTCCGTCCGCTCTTGTTCGTTTCCTACTCCGAGTTTTTCCTTCCTTCTCAGTGCTTTCCCAAATTTCTATGCCTATCAGCCAACGAAGCGAACGGCTGATGTGGAAGAGCTACTGTGGCAGGATTGCCCCGCCTTAACACTCTTGGCGGGCTCTCCCTTCAACCCGATTCCCGCGCCTTGGCTGTCTCGCCTGGGGCGCGTTTGCGATCACCTATATCGATCCTAGCCTACTCCTCGCCTGTCTTGCTTGGGTCACTTTTGCTGTCAACGGGGTCTACCGTGCCTCCTGAGCCCTGCGTTTCAGCGGTCTGGATTGCTTCGGTGAGTTAATATTTTTCTTATACTCTAACAAAAGCTGAAATGCCTGCGCGTCCTTTAAAAGTCGTGGCGAAAGGCAAGACAAAATGGCAGAATTGTCTGGGCTGTTTTTGAAGTTTCCATCTATTTTCTCTTATGTAGCACTTTAGAGCCATAGATCTACTGTACTAATGGAGAGGAGTTCATCCGGACCCTACCATTTTTGGGTTTACAATACATATCTAGCTGCCTACTTTGCTCGTTCCCTTCAAATGAACCACATTCAGAAGATCGGTTATGATAACGAGATATCAATGTGATTGAGAAGACGACTCGTTTAAGAACTGCCGCTCAGGAAAGGATGGTTCATTCGTTCCATTCTCGCCCAGTCAAAGATGCTTCCAAGAAAAACGATCAGCTCATATGGTAGGATGCCGTAGGCAGCATATTCATAAGCAACAGCTCGTTGAATGTTACTAGGTTTTAGAGCAAATGCGTACGGATGTGGTGTTCAACAACGGCTCGCAGTGGCAGAAGAAAGACGTGATCAAGCTGGTCACAGTTTCTATCATCATGCTGCATTACATCGACATTTCGAATGGAGTGGGTAGCCCTCTTCAGGGTGCTTCGTTACCTTGCCGTCTCGTTTGATCCTAGCGTTTCAGAGAGTAATCAAAGCGTTCACATCCATACCGGCACTGTTCTACTCGTACAAACATTGTGTAAGTGAAGACGACCTGCCATTGAAATTCTCCAGCATCACGGTAAGTGTGACGTTAAGTAGACTAGATCATCCGATGTGCAATGACTTGTACCACCTGGCGATGAACGAGCCATGGTTCGGTTCCAAATCCGTTAGATAAATGACGGCCTAGTTCTACCACGTAACGGGAACGTATACAAACCACTAACCATCAAAGATTTGACGTATCTGAGTTGGGTGGGTGCAGAGAATTTAAATGTTCCACCTAGGATATGATAGAGCGCAGCCTCGGCGGACCTAAAATGCAAAAACAAAATGCCAAAAACAACTAAATACAGAATAAAGTAAAAGGAAAAATACTCACTAATAAGCGTTTGTTGGAGGCATTGGCATGAACTTAAAGGCTCGCCTACCCTATCGAATGCAGGTGCTGCCAGGCGGGGCCGTGCAATGGCCGCGAGAAGTGAACTTTTGAGCCATCTCGTCCATTTTTGGGCCAAACAAAACAAGTCCCTCACTTTGCACGTCGATGCGCGGTAGGACCTGCGTTCGATAGGGTGGGTGAGCGCTTCAATTCTAAGGGCTATGTCACACCAACGCCTGTGGTTGAGTGTTTTCATTTTTTCTTCTTCAAATTGCGCGTTTTTCGGATCTCAATTTGCACTTTGGTCCACGTAGAATGTCCTTCAGGTGCAGCGCGCGTTAGGCCTTCTCAGAGCGTTTGCGTAGTGACGCGAAGCCCACTGTCGATGCGAAGCGATCATCGCGTCGCGCTCTTCTGCAAGGGTGTTGGTGCTATGAACACCATGCGTTTGAAACGATATCGTAGTAGCTAATCACCGAACGATGAGTAAATCGCAAATCGCTCAGCAATGAACAGCGATACCATCATCGCGTAGCGATGCTGATAATTGCGTGCGATGAGGTGTTCGCTACAGAGCACGTATTAACACCTCGCGAGGGCGCGACGCAACGTCGCGTGATGGATATGGAGGTTTTCCATTACGTCACGTCGCGCTGCGATGACGGTCTGGTCGCCCCCTTATACATGCCGTCGCGTCGCCCGGGATCGGAACAATTAACGAGCATTAGAGAGGTCAGCCCATCAGTACTCAAAAAAGTACAACGTGTCATGGGATTTCCTAGCTGCAGGGCGAGATTTTACCTGTTTAGTTCGGACGTAACGTACCGTTTAACTTAGGCCCTTCTCGATGCAGCTTGCATTGCACGTACGTACGCGACAATTTGTGTACAACAGAAAACTCCGCGTCCCCATATCCGACTGCTACGCTCAAAGAGGTCGAAGCCCATGGGCTGCCCCACAAAGCCCATTGCGCCCCGCTCTATCCCATGGTAGGTGATCCTATCGAAATCATCGTATCCAGCCAACTCGGATGGTCCTTACATTTCAGACTTAACCATTTTCCATACGTAATTAAGCTGACAACCGATCAAACTAGCAAATAAAGTCTTTATAACAAGCAATGTTTCAGACCCCTTTCATTCTCTACGTGATGCTTGAAGCAGTTGCGACGTTCTCCAAACTTGACGTAGCCGATATCATATTGTGAGTTGTACGACAGCTTGTCTTCGACCGTCGTCCAAGTCCCACTTGACGAGTTCATCGAATCTGTCCACCACACTAGTTCTTCTGCTGAAATCTTAAAAGGTGAAACGCTCAGTTCTTGGCGAGTGTAGACGAAGTCGGCAGGAGGATCTGGTGCAATCCCAAGAGGGGGGGGGAGGTCCTCTTCCTATACACATTTAAATAATAGTTGAAATAATAATGATCATCGTACATCCAGCGGATATTCCCAATTAAATGAAAAATTTTCTCCGCTACCGTGTCATCATATGAATGCGTGCGCGGGTGACTGCTCGACTGTAGAGGCAATACGTAGAAACGATCCAGGAACGCCTGCGGTGTATTGGCCTACTTAGTGCATGCTTTTTGTGTAGGACCCTCTTTTGGGATTGTACTAAGCCGACACCAAAGCACCTCGTTGACCATTAACCTCAATTACCTCTCTTGTGCAGCAGTACTCGTGCTAGACAGCTCCGATAGAAGACAGAGACAAGCCCGCACTTGGCCGTTCATTGCAGTCTGAACTAACCTTTTTACTTGTTACTGTTATCTACATACTTTGAACGTTCCTATCTAATCATGATATAGGATAAGTAAATGAAAGTAAACGAAATAAAAGGGCGCGCTATGCGGGTAGGGGTACCCCATCCCGGGTATTGATTCACTCAATGTTCAGCTCACGGTGGGACAGCATGCTGCGCTTTCCTTGGTATGGTCCACACCAGCTCTAGTGTTCCGTTGAAATACGAAACTATAGTAATATGTAAAAAGGAGAAAGAGTCGCCATCACAACAGTGCATCCCCCATCCTAACACGCGTTGCGCCGCAAGGCTACAGGGTATCTGTTTTCAGATACATTGCGCTCAAAATCTGCCTAATCGAGGTGATGAGATGGAAGATGAACGAGAAGGAAATGCAAAAGGATAAAGAGAAACAGCGCTGTATCATGAAGGAAAAAACTGCAGTTAGTGAGGTGTCGACACGTCGAAAACTTTCCACCTCAGCCGATACCATAATGGACGTCACGCAGTCCAACCGAACTCGAGTGAGTACTAGACCAACAGAATTTTTTCGCAACTAGCCTGATTGGATTGTCCGCTCTGGGAACTAGCACGGCCAGTATCATTTTTGCTTCAATCCCAACGGGGGGGGGGCAGTCCACAATGACTTATAAATTCCTAGTTACGCATGAATACATGCAACACACAATATGGCTAAAAAATAGAATAAATAAATAAAACACATGAACGTCATTACCTTACTTAGTCCCCTCCCTTTCGATCCTGACTCTGAAATATTTTAAAAATTTCGTTATAAAACTATGAAGAGGCAACAACAGCGCCGCTCGTAAGGGGTCGTTTAGGCCTGAGTTATACTCCCGCGGGAGGATCCGCGGAAGGGCGGGAATCGCGCCGAGACTCCTCATCTGGCCAATCGCCGCGCCTCGCCACGCCCGCCTCCACCGTGCACCATTGGTCCGCGGACGTTCCGCGGATGTTCCCGCGGGAGTATAACAGAGGCCTTAGTGTGCGCGCGACGACCGACGCGATGCATTTGGAGTGGCAAATTGATCGAGCGACGCGATTAATCAACTCGGCCATCACAATGGCCTCGCGTCACGCGCACATTAAACGGCCCCTAATAGCCGTTTGAGCTCCCGCGAATGCGCGCGCGTCGACTCATTCACCGTGAGCAATACATAGATGGACGCCTGCGGGCGCCACCCATCGCCCCACGATCGCGGTTATCCTTCCCCGCCGAGCCGCGAGCGATCATCGCACGCGCGCACCTGCCGCAATATTTGGGCTAACGAATTGACATCCGCAGGGTCGCTCTCACGCATCTTTGCGACAGAGCGCGAAATCTTTCCTTCTTAGCTCTGCGCGCTCATGGGGAGTCCGCGGATGGGTTCTGCGCTCTTCGAGCGCAAAACAGGCTAGGAAAGGGACTCCAGGGTGTGTGTGATCAAAGCTGTTCGTGCTAGAACTGTTCCCCTCGCTCAAGGGAAGTGCGCAGCTGTTTTTTGCTGGCAGAGACAGGCTAGGGAAGAGACTCCAGGGTGTGGTGCATCCAATCAGCTCGTGCTAGAACTGCTCCCGTCGTTCAGGGGAAGTGCGCAGCTGGGTTCTGCGCTCTTTGAGTGCAGAAAAAGTCTAGGGAAGGGACTCCAGAGTTGTGTCCAAGCTGCTCATCCGAGTGCTGCTCCCGTCTCCCAGGGTTCTGTAGCGGCGGTGGAAGAGCCGCGATCCGCCACCGACCGATCAACGACACTCCTCCATATCGACTCACCGTGTTGTCGATGGATATCGAAAATTGCCACGTCGATACGACGCGACCGCACGCGGCTTGGAGGAGGAAGAAGAGCCGCCACATCGCCCCACAGCATACTCCTATTGAATGGAGTTACAAGTCATTGTGGACTGCCCCCCCCCCCCGATTGGGGTTGAATCTCATCTTTTTATTTCAGAGAGAACAAACGGAGTACCACACTATCTCGACTCTCAAGGAAGGGACCGGGCCGTTGACGCTGTCGCCGATGGAAATCAGCGTCACGCCATACTGCCCGTGGTCCGACGAAAGAGAGCAGACGGCGAAGAAGCATACCAACGATAGCAGTTCGACACAGACGTCGTCGATGGTCTACGAGAAGCAGGAGATGCGCAAGGCCGCCGGCGACTGGCAGGACATCAACTCGACGTCGAAGCAGTCCACTCGGACTCTGCCGACCATTGAAACGAAAACTGTTAAGGTTCGTCGCACTGCGTAACCATCAGTTAATAGCAACTTCGTCAACATCAGAGGCGTTTTGCTATAGCAACTATTAATGAGAAAAGAAGAGTTACACCTTCAATTCCAGACATCTAACCAACAACAACAACAACTCATCAACGCTTGACCGACTCCTCTTCATACGATCAGGATTGATTGCTATAAATTCCAAGAATGCTTGATACATGTTTTGGGTGTCTCCGCGTTTTCTCGGAGAACGACGAATAAATAGCGGTCTAGAGACTATCAGCAGCATGAAACAGTTCTGACTCGTCGAAGACCAGTCGATTTGCAAGCGTAAGCAACGTCAGGGCGCACTATGGGTTCGAAATGGGGTGCATTCCCTCTTATGTAGCGTAGATTTCTCCCAGGTGCAAGTCTAGTCGGCGGGGTCTGTCAGCATCATTACAATGCTAGGGAACTATCCCCCCCCTCGCCAGAACGCTGTGAATTAGTTTCGGATCTTTCCTAGTCGGAAGGAGCACTTGCAAACGTGGAAGGAAAACAAACCGTTACGTAGGGAAATGCTAAGAAGTGTCTTTTTGTAAGCTATTTCAACGTGTTGCAGTTATAAAATGGTTTATTTTCAATGTACCCGTTGTTGTCCAGAAGCCTGAATAAATAAGGTGGTCCTCTCCCACAAGGACGGATCCGAGAGGAGTGTTCCTTCTCAGCCAATATCATAGAACATAGAACACTGTGTCGAAAGGTGATACAAAATGAGTTCAGCACAAAAGCTTACAGCAAAAGTTGGCTTTTTAAAGGCCATTCAAAGCAGAACATGGAAATTCTTGAGCAAGAAGATAAAAAATCATCTTAAAGAATACAAAAGATTACACAAAAGATTACATGCTTTTTGAAGTTCTTCAAAAACCACTTTTTTATGGTTTGCACAAAATAGGTATGACATTTTTCCAAAGCATTTTCGCAGTTTGTTTGCTGAAAAAAGAAGAGGAAGGAGAAGAATATTTGATGACCAAAACGTGATGCAGCATAAGATATGCACAAAAACGTTACAAATTAAATTGCCTATTACAGATAAGATCATTTTTAAGAACCTCTTCACTCTTCTTCTTTTTACTTTTTTGAATCCTCAGTACGTGTTCTAAACAAATCATATGAAATTCAAAATCCTCTTTTCGCACCACTGAGATATTCAGCCCGGTTAAACAAGTCCACTGAAGTGGCGGCTAGATGAGAACACAGTCGGCTGGCCAAAATCCAACAGAGCTACCACGAAGCATGATAACGACCTGCGTTAGCACACAACCTCAAACTTAGGTAACTAAACCTTTATTTCAATTAGCTTGCCATATCGAACGAATACACCAACCCTAATTGGGAGATAACGAGCCTTAAGGAACTAGAAGCAACATATGCGATATAATATCAGCACGCACGAAAAGAGGTGACAGCACAAAAGTCGAGAGCACCACAAAAATGGAATGCATGACCTATATGAGATAGCTAGAACTCTCAAGAACCCGCAACATGAACATGAAAACAAAGCACGAAGGAGCACCATTATGATATGACAAGGAGACCAATGAATAAAGCGATATCAGAGTAGGATAAAGCTATATGCACTAGAAAAGGCCATAACGACAAAAGAAGAAAACGAATCATTTTTAAGAAACTATTGTGCTAAACGCAACAAGGAACACGCAGACTACCTAACAAAGAGGATAACGATAACTACAAGAAATATACAAACACCGAGCGGGATGATTCCCGCAATGAGGGAAACGCCCTCCTCCCCCGCCCACCCAGAGCAACTTAAGGAACTCAAATATACGCTAATGAAGGGGAAGAACCAACCTCAACAAGATCTCACCACAATTCACACCCTACATCTGGAGAACCCCCCCCCCCTCCTCAGACCGACCTCCGGTCTCGCACAGTCACACCGCGACCGTCCGCGAGCCCATTACTGAAAGCAGTAAGCCATGACACACAGTAAGACATGATCAGGCAAGAGATCTTGAAAATCAGACTCAAAGAAATTCCCTCGGAGTAGGAGAGCCCAATGAGCACCAGCGAAATCCTTCGGTGGAGACTACATGTTGTCACCCCTACCTTTCCCTTCAAAGAAGTGCAGGTGCAGACCTAGACTCGGGGTTCACCCTTCTGCCACATAGCGTTTAGGAATTTTTTCAAGAACTTTTAAAATGAGACACCAAGCTCCCATAAGCATTCCAACTGCAGAAGGAGATCGGTAATCTTTCTTGGGCTGGGATAAGGCTGCTACTAGTCATGGAAGTGATACGGGTGGACCCCTCCAGAATTTCTTCTGAGTTGAACCTCAACTAGGATTAAGCCAAAGTACACTGTGTGAAAACGAAATGAATCTAATTCTATTCTTCCACTCGGGAGGAGTAACCTCGAAGTGTCACTTGTGCACACTCTATCACAGTGCTTTCTAGTAGTGCTTTCTGACCCAAAACTAGTCGAGATCTTTCATCAGAATATTGCAATCTAGCGCCAATGCTTCACAGTTGTAAATCGAGTTTTTGGATGACCACTTCGTGCCTCACGTTCTTATACACTGCATACATGCGCGTAAAGCCATGCCTACCTTTGAACATTAAAACGTCATATACCATCAAACGTTAAATTCTGCGATGAACTTAGGAAAAATGGAACGCTATACTCTCGTTTTTATGCAAGATAACATGAACAACTATATAACATTTAGCATATTGCCTTGTTTGTAAACCAAGGATTTCACTCTTAGGCCTATGTTATACTTCGGCGACGCGTCGGCGACGTTGTGTTGCGCGGGCTGCTATGCACTGCGTCTGTCCCCGACGTCGCCGGTAACAGCGTCGCCGAAGTATAACATAGGCCTTAAGCGGCTGTCACACTGCCGCTGCTGCAGCAACGAGCAACGAAAAAGGGGCGGAGCTTGATGCTTGTTGCAGCCGCAACGCGGTGAGACGCGACACGGCCTGCGAGCGGCTCTCTAGCTGCCTTCAGCTCTCGCCCTTGGATGATTGCCACAGGGCGATGGCGGTGGAAAACATCGATCGATCGATTAACTAGGCGATTTTTAAAGAAGTTTCTTGCAATCCTTCATCTTTCAGGCAAGAAACAGCCAGATTAGGACCAAATGAGCGCTCGGTGACTTTTGCAGAGCAATTCGAAGACATGAACAGGACATGATAACACACTTCTATATCTTTATAACCTCCCATTTTATCTAGTCTCAACTATAGCGGGCGACGGCGGTTCGAATGCTCTAGCGTCGAGGTGCTCCACTTTCTGAACCCTAACGCCGTAGGGGCTATGTGAGGAGAATTTCTAGTCAGGAGAGTGCCGACGGCACGACGAATCGACGAAAACATGAGTCATCGTTATCCTTTGCCCTATAATCCACCCCGCGCCTCCGTTGACGAGCATCAGCAACAAGGAATGATGGCGAAAATTCCTTGTCGCTGAGGCCTCGCGGCCGTTGCGCAACCAGTGCCGGTGTTGGTGTTGCGGAGTTGCGGCAGCAGCAGTGTGAGAGCCCCCACCTCGTTGCTGTTGCTGCTCCTCTGCGTATCTGCGCTATGCTTCATCATTACAGAATCAGTTGCGCAACAGCAGCAACGGCAGGGTGAAAGCCGCTTTACACCATCTTCCCGTAAGAACTCAAGCATTGCATGAGAGAAAATGTGAAAACTGCCGAGGCAGAAAGTACTCTTCCATAAACTCCAGAGTAAACTCTTCGAATTTCAAGAAACAGAACTGCACAAATAGGTTGCTCAACCACATCAGGGCTGTTCTCCACAGGGTGTGGTGAACCGTCCTGTAATAAACCTGCCGCCTTACGATTTTTCGATGACAAATCGGAACGTTTTCATGGGGCACTTACACAACAGAACACAAAGAAGTAGAAGAGTTATTATTAACAAACAATGGTATTGCACCAACATCAGAAAAGGGAAATCAGAAGGGACATGGAGTAATGGAGGTGCTGCCCGCGGCTGGCTGTGGCTAGCGAAAGCTCCAGGGGTAGATTCTAGTTGTGAAACGTTTTGTGAATGGAAGCGCATCAAGCAGCCTGTTCAACCGTTTAATTTGTGAGGTGATTTCAACAGGAGTAGGACTCCTTCGATCTTCTATCATTTACCGAAATGTGCTGACTGGAAAGGATCATAGTTCAATTTGTTTCGAGTATGATAAGAGTTACGACCACCATGGAAACTACTGCTAGAAAAAACTCGAAAATCAGGAAATAATATGATAAAAAATTCTTTTTCAGTCATCATCCTCCCTAACCTCTGTCCTCGAGCCGGCACCAAGTGGTGAAGACCTGATCACCAATCCAATGTTTACGGTAGGCAATTTAGCACAGAATGTACAGAACTCTATGACAGCGCAGCGGCACCACTTCTAGGTCGAGTTTCCGCGATTTGGGCATAAGCGTTGGAAGAAGGTTACGATGTCCAACGTAACACAAAGGAAGATTATATGGTCACTGAGGGTGAGCTCCACACATTTCCTATAAGGCAATCGCCATTTCTGCCTTCATTATCGAGCATCTCTTGAAGCAGAAGTAGAATTCGCCTGTTACTATGAACCTTAAAATTTAGAATAGTGCATATAGCTCAGTAGAATGAGGTGCCGGTTGTCGTTTGCACTCCGAACTGGTCCACGGTTCGCTTCTCGCCCGGGCCAATCAAGACTTCCTTCTGCCTCATAGGGTCGTTCAATGTGTTGCGAGGCTTATCTGACAAGGATGAAAGGATCCACCTATATACTACCTACACGTAGTTGGGAGGGGCAACCGTAAGGTGCATACTACGTAAGTTATTCCACGAAAACTCCTAAAATTTTTGAATCTCTAGAATTTAAATGAAAAAACTCTCACCTGATGAACGCAAAGTTTTTCCTTTATACTTTATATTGGACATTAACATTTAAATTTATTTTGCTAACATGCATGTAAGCGTAGATCTCATGGAAATTGGTATGCCGGTAAAGGAAATACAGAAACAGTGTGATAAGTCGATAAGAGGTGATGTATCATAATTGGGGTATAAAGGTTAATACCGTTTTGATGAAAATGCTTCACGGGCCAGATTCATCAACGATACCGCCGGTATCACCTCATCGAGGAGGCACCATATCGGCATGCATAGTAAGTGATACAGAGGGATACAGAGACACAGAAAGGGTAGCCGATATACCGATACCGACCGGTAAGCGGTTGATGAATCTGGCTCCAGTATACCAGAGTACCATACCAAGTATTTGAAGAGTGAAAGGAAAACCGTAATGATAACCTATATCATTGCATATATCCATACTGATATCGTATAATAAAGCACGGTATGGATATTTCATCTGGGAAAGCGGCTAAGACAGGTGGCACAAGAAGCAGTACGTAAGTTAACTGATTTTCATTATTTTTTTTTAATTAACCACCACCAAAATTTGTTTAAGCGTTTCAATTTTAATAAAACTCAAAATAAAAATGTTTGTATTTATGCGCATATATTATATGTATATATAAAAAGATTTGTTAAGGTTTTACTTAAAATGTACATTGCGCAAATACTAAGTTTAAATAAATAGTAATATAAAAAGAAAAATAAATAAATAAACAATTAAATAAATGTGAAAATTATAACACCTCCTTTCTTCATTGATGAGCCACGGAGGAGGTGTTATAATAAACAAGGTTCGTCTGAAGGTAAGTGGCGAAACGAACCATTAGAGTTTGCTATTATTTTTACTTCTCCATTAATATTGAGATGTATTTAATCATTTAATTTCAAAAATTTAGTCAAACATGGGCGATTATCTAACCGCAACACCTACCGCTGGGGTGCTACGCCCGGGAGAACACGACGCTGTGAAAGTCTTCATTACTGACATGTGCAACAGGAATGGAAAGGTGAATCTTTTCCTATGCTTCAAAGCACGAGAGCGGTTATAGAGAACTAGTGGCTGGTTTGCCTCTTCTAGACGCTCTACGAAAGTATTGAGGCCAATAGTGAATAGCGCTTAAATCCTGTCATGCATAAAAGCGCTAACTTGTCCGTCTGTCTGTCTGTGTGTCTATCCGTCCATCCGTTCGTCACAAGGACACCGAGAGCTTCACATCACCATGGCCTTATTTGCTGCTCAGGGTTAGTCTTCAATGTGAGCATTGCACGAATATGATAGCCGCTGGACAAATTTCGCAACACGTAAGCATTATCGATCGCGCTACAGTGATCGATCGATTTCATCGAATTTCCTGCATACCACACGCTGATTTCTGATTTTTCTACAGATCACCCTTTGAACTGGCGATCACGTTGATACTATAAATCTTCACAAGAAATAAACAATATCGATCGGGTGTTTTGACTTGTTGATTAGTTTATCGATTTTTACCGGAATTGACTCTTGTGGGAATCAACGACTGTATGCTAACAAGTACTTAGTGCTCATTGGGTAGGATTCATAACAGGTCAACAATATCAATTGTTATCAAATACTTGGTCAATGCTCCGGCCAATAGCCAGACTGTTCGTGAGAGTCGGATTACTACTGTATTATTTGAAACAAGTGCTGCGACACGCCTAACGGCGTGTCTCGCACTTGCCCGCTTCGCGGGGTGATACAGTTAGTCTTTTTCTCAGGAACTACTCTTGTACAAAGAAAGATGTGCGCTTAAAAAATTTATTCATAGCGCAACGAAAATGGTTTAGTTTTTACTCAAACATCTCAGTGAATGCTGCGTTTGATATAGTCTACCGTCCTGGTGGTAGCCAAATTTTGATCTCTGTCGAACACGTGAGCACGCCACGTACAGTTGACCATGAGAAAAAACTGGGCTGGGGAGGTATACACCGACCCGGTCGAATGTTTGTCCCTGACTCTTGTTTATTGTCATTGCGTAGGCCAAACGCACAGGAAATTGTCTCCTCCTAAATCTGCACGGTGAGGTGTCATAGGCAGGCGGACAGAATATCATTCTAGGAATAAGGACGTATTGTCCTTTGTTCGCTCCAGTTGCAATTTTGCAGCCAAGAATGTACCTATCCATATGTTCAACGGTGAGTCGCGTACCATTGCATAGACCCTGGTTGACTCTAAGATTTTGCAGAAGCGTTATGACTGCTCCTTTCTTTAGGTGGAGTTCATGTGGCGGGTATCCCTGGGGTGTCAAGAAACTCCAATGAATACTCTGTGTCGTTGTTAGCTTCAGTTTCGTCATTCATAACCTCATCTATGCTTCTGTAAATCTTCTCCTGCCCAGGTAGTTTCGAAAGCACTTTGTTGTTTATCTCCAAAGAGTCGAAATTCCTAGGCGTCAAACTCGCTCTACCGACTGCAGCGGACATATCTTCTAAGCTCACTATGTCACCAAATATCTCATCTGCTATATCTACAGAGCTCAGCATATCGTCGGGCACTTTCACTTCATTGGAATCGTTTTGGAGCTCTCCGTTTCCAAGTTGAATTAGAAAGTTAGACCAACCGATTCCACCGCTGGACGCCCTCACATTCTCAGTCAATCTGTATTTAAAGAAATGAGGCCACAGTGGGGAGCTCTTAATAGAAACGTTCAGAATTTCGGACCGTCCTGTGTTGGCACGACAGGAGGAATTTGTCTGAAATCACCTCCTAGCATAATCCAGATGCCTCTAGCGCGACGTAGAGGACCTTTTTTCTGAATCGAGACGTTTAGAAATACGCGTAGTTGCCGTTTGTCAAGCAGGAGAAGGCTATACTTCCTCTGTAGATCAGCATCCCATGTTGAATTCTGAAAGCGCCTGCACGCCGGTGACACAATTCCTTAATTCAGATGCTTCTAGGGCGGCGTAGAGGACCTGTCCTCTGAAATCAGCACCATAGAAGACCCACCTTCTGAATGCAGAGGATCAGAAGCGCGCACAGTTGCCGCTGTGTCGAGCATGAAGAGGCTGCGCATATGGCAGATTCCTTGTTTCGCGTATAAATTTTCTTACGGCTCCCTTCTTGCTGGTTTCCCGTCCTGGTTCCGCCTCCAGGTCCCTTGTTTCTGGTCGATCTCTCTCTCCCCCCCCCCCCCTAGGGATCCTCGTTAATACTCTCCCCAATTAAGTAGCTCTCCCACGCTCACACACAACGACGGCGAGCGAACGCCCATTGCGTGTCATCGATGTCGCATCTTCTAAATCCGTACTCTCTTATTGGTAATGGGTCCCCTTACTGATCCGCTTAACTGCTCCCCCCCCCCCCTGATTGCTAACTCCCTACTGGTCCCTCCTTAATGCTTCATTGATCCCACTATCGACCCCCCCCCCCCATCCCGTTGCTTCCATCAAGTCGCTACCTCCTGGTCGCTGTCGATTCTCCATCCTCGAAGCCCCATCTTATACTCTTTTCCCTTTAGTGGCCTTCTAATGCTAATGGCACGAAGTCGGCGGCACTGCTTCTGAATCTGGACGCTCAGGAACGCGCGTAAGTGCTGTTGTGTCAAGCAGTAAAAGGATGCGCTTTCCATGCTGCAGCAATTCCCACGTTCAATGGGAAATTTCGACCGCGCTGTGGATGATACAGCGTACCTCACTTATTAGATTAGATAGATCATTCGACCGCTCTGGCTGTGGATGATGCGACCTTCCTCACTTAAGGCCCCCACAGAGTTCTGCGGCAGCGCCGCGGCCCTATGCTTAACAATAGGGCAGAGACGCAGAGCTCGCCGCCGGCGGCGTCCCTGCCCTATCCTTAACCATTGCGGCGAGCGGCGATGCCGCAGAACTCTGTGGGGGCCTTTAGGTTAGATCACTCGACCGCTCCCGCTGTGGGTGATGCGGCGTACCCAACTTAGGTTAGATCATTCGACCGCTCTCGCTGTGGGTGATGCGGCGAATGCGGCGTATCTCACTTAGATTAGATCACTCGACGGACAAACTCTTTTATATATAGGTGGTGATACGAGGCATCATTTGGAGGTAAAAAATAATCTAGCATGGTGATAGCACAACCGGAGGAGGGACTGGCTATCCCAGGCACCCGTTGATTCAGGTCACGCTAGACCATTTTTATCCCTCCGGGGTCGATGAATTTGTACCAGTCCTGTCAAAGGGGGAGGGGTGGGGAGGGGGAACACTGACTTGTCCGGCTAGCCATGACAATTCGTTGTAATACGTAAAATACGAAATAAATACACATTCAAACTGCCTCCACGACATTCCGCAGAACTACAGTGCGTGTGGCGCATCCCAAAGGAAATGATTAGCGCAGTCCTTCATCCTTTTTGGTTTCCTTAAGAATTATTTTCAGATCGATTTCTCGTACGCATTCGTTGATGACTCTGTTGAGCGCTTCGACAGGGCGCTGTATGTGGCGTCAAATCGCAACAGTCACAGCCTTAATGTTCTCCTTCACTGAGAAACTGTTTCCTGTAGACACTTATAATCGTCATCGCAACTACTTTATATAATACAGTGTGAATTGTTCCAATTATGTTCGTTTATCGTGTTCTTTCCCAGGAATTGGAAATAAATTCACTTTAATTTGTTTTCACCGCTATTCTGGAAGAACTGCCTTCCAAAAGCTATTAAACTTGCCAGCATGGTCACCTACCTACTGTCACGTGTTTTTCACTCTCCCGAGAGCGCGCCAGCAACGTCCCCTTTCATCCCTGCCTTGTACCAAAACTACTCGGTGGGTCTTGTCATCCGATGACATATCAATAGCGCTGAATCTGTCGCGGAGAGCTCTCATGAAGAACACCGATTAAATCAAGGATACGTGTGGTTGCTACTATTTCATCAGCCTGCAGAAACGAGTCAGTTGCACTGAATTATAAAAACCAAACAGAATTTGCTGCCACCGTAACCCGGCGTATGATTGGTATTACTCAAACAGGAGTATAGCAAAATGTAGTGACACAGGAGGGAACACGAGAAATCTGATGACTATCCGCTAAAAACGAACAGCGTGACTGTGCTGCAAGACCAGCGCAACCACGTCCCAATCGAACAGTGGACTACGGTGGCAGCAAGTTGTGGTTGAGTTTTACAATTCAGTGTCGACGGGTGTCAAGAAATTTGCTTAATGACCGCCTTCCAAATTTTCAATGGTCAGCACTCCATTACCGTCTTGGTAAGCCTGCAGTCCAACGCTCCCACGTATATAAGTGAAGTCGGCCAGCACTCGCTCTTCTTGGCTAATCTCATCGAGTTAGCTAATCTCATGGCTAATCTCATCTAATCTCACTCGTCCCGGTGATCATCATCGAGTTGTTCAAACGGGCACCAGTAACGTCTCCATTCGTCCCTGTCGCGTGCCAGAGTGGTCCAATGGATCCTCCTCGCTCGAGGGACACGAAGAGCGTCATATCGGTCGTTCAGGGCTTTCACAAAGAAGTCCGACCAACGCGTTGGTAGGCGCCCCGGTGTTCTTTTGACATCCCGCGGAATCCAGTCGGTGATGGCTCTCGTCCAGCGGGTGTCTGCGAAGCGCATTACGTGGCCGGCCCACCTAATTTTCGACAACTTGGCCCACGCGACAGCGTCTCTGATCTTCGAACATCGGCGAAGCTCGGAACTCCGGAGGCCTTCTCTCACTTGCGTGAGTCGTGTCACTCCGAGCATCGTCCTCTTGATTCCACGCTGCGCGACGCTGATCGCGTGTTCATCCTGCTTTCGTATAGCCCAGGTCTCTGAGGCGTATGTTAGGACAGGAAGAACAGTGGAGTCGAATAGGTGGGCACGGAGTCGGACGTTCTTCGTCTTCTTCGCGACTTCTTCGATGCTCTTGAAAGCTCTACAAGAGGCTCGTTTCCTCCTGCTCAGCTCCGGCGCTAGGTCGTTGGTCATATTGACTTCGCGACCCAGGTAAACGTAGCTGGAGCACTCAGAGATGTTAGTTCCGTTGAGCAAGAATGGGGCATCAGAAACTTGCTCGTTCCTCATGGACATTGTCTTCATAAGATTCAGCTGCAGTCCAACGTTCCCACATACACGATCGAAGTCGGCCAGCATTCGCTCCGCCTGGCTGATGCTCGGTGTGGTGAGCACGATGTCGTCAACGAAGCGAAGATGGTGCAGTTGCCGGCCGTCGACATTCACATCCATGTCTTTCCATTCTAGTTCGCGCATGACGTTTTCGAGAGTGGCGCTGAAGAGCTTCGGGGATATGGTATCATCTTGACGATCCCCTCTCTTCACGTTGACGACGACGTCGTTGTAGAATGGAGAGCCAGCGTATCACTAGACGGGTCAGCAACCTCGCTCCGCTCCGATTCCGTGACCCAATCGTGATCTGCGGCAGAGAAACAGAGCACACCTAAGTGGTCGCGAGACAGCGCGTTGACCAATGACCCAGAGAGCGTATACAAACATCAGAGACGCATAGGAACGAACAGTTCGTAGCGCCTTAATGCTGTTCCTTATCGGCTGCTTCCATTTCCGTTAGTCACAGGCGAATTCAGATTAGTCAGTTGCAAATCGATCGTCCCACTTGGGTGGTCGCGGACGTTCCGCAGTCGCTTGGTCGAGCGATTGCTTCATCGTTCAGGAGGCTGAAGTTCTAGCCTTCTCTGTTATGGACAAGATCGAAGCACTCTTCTGAAGTTTCCCTACATTGCTTTTAGCTATGTAGCTCGGAGGGGGGGGGGGGCATTACATCAAACACAGGCATTTTCTTTCTTCCACCATTTAGCAAACTGTTCCTATGCAGGCTGATTATGACAGGTTATGTATGTTACGTTCTTGTGGAGACGATCTGTTAGTTTAGTTATCGTTGACTAGTTTGCGCATGATAGTCCCTCAATTAACGCCGCTCGCGATCTATCGATCTGAATTCTCGACGGGGCAGTCGGTCGCAATTCATTTCATTCCCTTCAGTTGTTTCGTGATTCAGCCTTATTTAGCCTGTTGTTTCCGTCCTCCTATGAAGGGCGCAATGTGGCTCGGGGGGGGGGGTCACCCCCTACTCAGTGGTTGTCCGCCTTAGTAAAGGATACGTGTGTGTGAAATTACATCGGAAATGGCCTACCTCAGTTCACTGTAGGGGTAGAACACACCAGTGCTGCAAAAAAATTCCGGTTTCAAAAGCACAAACCGTTGTGTAGGGGGGTGACCCCCCCCCCCGAGCCACATTGCGCCTTATGAAGTTTTACATTCCGCGAGTCTCTACTGATATAGTTAGTTTGCATTAGCGGTAAGCGGCTATCCTTCCCCTCCCAATTAGGAAATACAAAATCGACATTCTACTGTTGATCAGGTTAGTGCTAGCTCATTGCTTGTGTTTACATTCTCACTTCGTCTCTTGTTTTGAGCTTTTGAAAGTGTTTGAAGGTGACCCTCACCTCAACAATTTATTGCACTTTTAGCTAGCTGCGTTATGTAAGCGCGATATTGATTTGCCGATACACTTACCACCAGAAAGAAGCCGTACGCGTTGTCCACCGTAATTTCGAAGTGAAGTTCAGGGAAATCGCTGCGGGACCACGCAGTTACTCTCTGTCCTAAATAATCGCCATGGCTCTTGATATGCTTATGCTTGTGTTTATTACGCTTACATAACGAAGTCGTATGAAACCGGTGAATGTATTACGAGAACTGCATGTCAAACTGCGGTGCTAAGCGGCTCGGGTGGATC